>CP045895.1:5272459-5291492 GCA_013387185.1 Caligus rogercresseyi | reverse complement strand
ATCATAGATCCATTGGTACCATTGGCCTAAAACATGAAAATTTTAAAATTAAATTGTGGCCAGAAAAACAAAAGCCATTGTTCGAAATTGCAATTTATCATTGCATGGCTCCATTGAATCAATTTTTTAAGTTTTGGCCGTCGGGCAAATTTTTTGTTGGCATAGTGTAATGTGTGCTTTCAGTTGATATATCTACATACATATAATCAATTCCCAAAAGACATCATAAAATTGTTAAGAAGTATATAATAACTTTTATCCTTTTGAAATAAGCTGTGTCCATCAAGAATTGTCTTCCTAAAGAATTTAAACTCAATTTTAAAAGCAAATAGGCTTTTATTCAAGAAAAAAATATTTGATTACAGAAAAGTGCAACATGACATATTTATAAATTAAAAACTTTGGAAATTTCCCTCTCATAAGATTTAAAAAGAATAAGCAAACACAAATCCGATACTAGGTCGCATTAAATAAATTGTACGTTGTGCAAAGAAACACGCGCGGTCAAACTGTATTGCAATGTCTCAAACAAAATATGCAATATATATATTATATAAAGAAATTATAAATGAATGTATAAATATATTCTCGTTCATTATAAGGTTGTAAGCTATGTGAAGGAGAGGATTTTTTTATTCATAGTAAGCTAAAAGCACCCAGAATTCTCTACTTACACCTATTTTTATTTTAATCCTGTTTCCCCCTTTTGTTGTTGAAATGAATTTCCAGAGTGTTTTTTTTTTTTTTTCATGTTTGATGTTCTTCTCTTTAAATATTTACATTTACATATGAATAGTCGCACTGAGAGAGAGAGAATTTCTCATCCAATTGAAAGATGTACAAATGTAGAACAATAAAATTCTGAATTTAGATTAAATAAGTGGGAGATGGATTGTGGAGGGACTTTCAAAACATTATGGGGACAATTTCTGAGATACCCTTAACCTTTTACTGTATGATCGTTATTTTTAAAAAACTTTACACTCTACATATGTAGGTAGGTATATGTTAAAGTTAGGGGTAAAATACAGATATTTGAAATGCGTATGTACTAACATAAAATTTAAAATAAGTCATTCCATTCAGATAGGTTCAATACTGTCTAATAGTTTCAGTTCTGGGGAGGTAGATACAATCCGGTAGCTTAACATATATTTAAAAAACCACTCCAATATACCAATCAGCAAAAAAAACCGAAATGAATTTAAAAAAATATTCGCCTTTTGTGCGACCTACATTCATTCAATCTATTAAAAACGCAACAGACACTTTTTGAAAAATAACTTTTCTTTTCAAAGTGATGATTATATATGTGTATTATTTTCTTTAAATGTTTACAAAACCCGAAAAACAAGCGTTTTAGTATTCCATGAAAGATGTTCTACATTTTTTATGATCACAACTTTTCGATTAAGTCGCTGGAAAATGTACTTTTGAACATTTAATCAGCCTTTTTTACTATATAACGTTTAAATAACGATTCTTTTATACTAATTTGAACAGCTATCTGTATATATAAATATATATATGGAATAAAAGTTAAATTACTGGAACAAAAATGAGGTACTTTTTAATTTATAAAAGTTGTCGAGTTTGAAAATCATTGATACTTTAAAATATTGAAAAATGGTAGTTTTCTTTTTCGTATCAGTATCCTAGTAAAGGCTTTGGACAGTTCTATGTCTTGGAGTGGCCTGAAGGGAAAATGAGTTAGGTTGTCATGAGTAGTTTTTGAACATTTGCTGCTATCTTATAATTGGTTCCAGGTGTGTTTGAAGGCACCTGAAATATAAAACGGGTATAATGAGGATGTGTGTGTTTCCTTTTCTGGCATGAAATGCTGGACGCTCAAGGGACGTGAACATTAAATTACTTCATTTATGGTTGTAAAAGCGTAAAAAGTTATAGATATTATAAAGAAAAATCATAAACAAGAATACGGGTTTTACGAAAGTATGTTCGTATTTCACTTGAATGAGCAAAATATAAGTCAAGTAAGGGTAACCAAGGATAGCTATAAATATCCTTTTAATCTTTCCACGTTGATTTTTTTAAATTGATATTGAATTCAGTTTGATGCATGAAACATCATTTGTTTCTTTTTAAACAAAGGGTTATTTTGGTCAGTTTAGGTAGGTGATTTGATAGACTCCAAGAGAGTAATATTGGAATGACTTTGAATAAAACAAAAAGTAGTCAACTTCAAATTAAAATTAAGTTAATCAATGAGACATTGGTCAAGTGAAGTGCATAGTTGAATCCTACATTAATATTAGATGAGTATTTTATAATCAACGACCATTAAATACAGATATAAATTTATTACTATATAATAGAAAACATCCAAACGTTTTGATTATTGAAAGTGAGCCTTTAAACGTTCCAGGAGTTATTTTAAATTACTCCTCAAAATAATATTATATAACTTTTTGAAAAGTGAGATCAGTCAAACCATCATAATATCTGAACGGGACATGACGCGCAAGATCATCCTCAATAAATACTTGAGGGGCAGCTGTTTCCCTTCGCTGGCTTCATACTCTTTGTTCGTTTGATGACAGGGAAAAACATTTATAATTATAGTATTATTTTAGGGTAAAAACATATTTGCAGATACAAAAATATGATGGCTTCTGCTATTAACATTTAAAAAAGGTATTAGTTTACATTTATTTAAATCTAAGAATTTTGCTCACAGGAAATTAGCCACAAAAAAGATTGTCCGATTCAATATAAAAATGTACCACAATTAATGTACCCTCTCAGACCCCTCCAATATTAGGATTCTAGTCCCGCCAATACTTGAAAAATGGAAAATCATTTGGCATTGACCACTGGTCCCTATTATTTGCTCAAAAATAAATCTATAGATCGATTGAGGTTTTAAATTTGGAAACACCTAACTGTAGAGTAAACAACATTTCCTTTCAAATGCACATTGAATAAACATAAACCTTTTATTATGTATAAAAAAATATTTTTCTTCATCAATTGTAATTAAAAGCAATCCTCTTTACCACAACTTTTTTTGCTCCACTATCTAATCTTAATTTTTTCTTCCATGTTCTTTCTTCACCCATGATTTTTTATGTATCTCATTCATTATCGCCTAATGATCCCAAAAGCCACCACATATCAATGCCCCCCTTACCCCCTTTCTGGCGTCGCCAGGCTTAATGATCCGTTCATAATGGTTAAAAAGACGAATAATAATGGACTCTCATTTTAAATACACAACAAAAAAATAATATATATATATTTTTTTTTCTTCTTCTTTTTCATAAGTAATGCCTGGCAATTAAACTAATGGACCATTATAAGTAAAACTCATTCTTAAGGACGTATTGCATTTCAAGTTTCTTTGGGGATGCTTTAGAAAGAAAACTGAGACATGAAGTTACTTTATTTTCAATCTCATCCGCATAGAGAATCCAGATCTATGAACGTTACATCATGAAGTTACAATGTCCGTTAAGAGTGTTAGCATTTGTATGCCAAAAGTAGTGGTGACACATTTATTCTGTAACATTTAAAACAATCTAAAGTATGTAAACGCGGGTTCAATGACTATAAGTAAAATCGTGATGGGTCAAACAGGAAAAAAGGTTAAAAGAATTTAAAAAAGGGTGTATATAATATCCGTTATCACTGTTTGGTCCGGATCCGAGGGCCTCCGTCATTGAAGAGAGGTTTGATCTTGCCGCGTAAATAATATTTTGAATGCAGCAGATTTTTTCATCTATTTTCCAGTAGATTTTTCGTTGATATCGTTACGTGGTAGTGTCCTATATTGAACTCTTTCAGTAAAATTTATAAGTTTATTTATATTTGAACCTTACTTTGCGACTTCGTTTAATATAACTTATAGATACAATTTTGTACAACTTGTATCCTCTTGTATTATACAAATCTTTTATATAAGACAAGAGGATACAGTTAAAGACCTCTCAATACCTAATCATTGCAATATCATCGGTAAAGCGATCAATTTACTCAGCTTAATATGTACTTTGTTAAAGCATAATTCAATAAATTGAGCAACTATTATAGCAGTTGGTTTTCAAATAAATATATAAACTAAGTAAAAATAAATATTGTATATATAGTAGCTATTGCTTTTTACTACTGTATTTCACAACTTAATACTTTTATTCAATTTAGCTTAATTCCTTATACCATTCTAGAATTTTTTTATCAAATCCTGATAGACACAACTGCTCTATACTTTCTTCATTTCGTATTGGAAGAAAAACAATTATTTGCATTGAATTGATTGTTAACGATTAAATCCGTATTTTCAATACACATATCATAGAAACCGTTAGCCCCACCGACTTATATTACGATATATTCTTACTTTACTAATTCTATTGAAATTATTTGTTATTGAATTGAATTATTCGGTAAAGTTACGTCATGGGAAGCCTTTTCTCTCATTTTTGTAAAAATTAAAATAAAAAAAGTTAAAAGAATAAAATTGCATGATCAAAAATAAAGGTAATAGTTCAAACCAAGAAATAAATGTCTTAATCACAAATGCTGGAGTTGCGTGTGGGGTGGCAACATAACAATGTGATGGACTGATTGATGGGATTCGAAATGAGCTCTGACTCCTTTAAGGCCCATATGTTTTTTTTTTGTATTTCATATATAAGGGCCAATTATTTTTAAACACTGATGTTACTGATGTATTGTTAAAGGGAACAATAAAAAGACTTATCCAATTATGCATATCAACGTTTGTAGAGGTTGTTGACGTAGATCTAATTTTAAGCTAAAATATTAATGTATATATTTTGATACAGGTTATTTCTATAAATAAACATAAAGTTTCTTCTCAAAAAAGAAGTATTTGGCGTCACATTTCAAAGGATTCCAGTATACATGTCAATAGGAGTTAATTAAAACGTATTGTAAAGCAGATAATACAATAACCTGGAAGTGGAACTCCCTCCTTCTTATGTCAAAGCTTAACTATCTCCGTAAAAAGCAAAGGGAAAAGTCCTATTACAAATTATCTCTTTTCCCATTTTCTTTTTTACGGAGGTAGTTAAATTTTGACATTAAATGGAGGGAATGTATTCCCTGTGTAAAGTAATATACATGAAACTAGAAAAACTTTTATAAAATATAGTAGTTCGCATAAGAAGATATTGTTGACAAATATTTTTCTCTTTTCAATATAAATATTATATTTTCTATGATCAACATAATATAGAGGAAACATTTACTCCCTTGAAATAATTCTTGTGTCAATTATCCGCATGGATATGAATATACATTATAGCATTAAAATTAGCCCATCCAATCTAAGATCCATTCAGTGTGATCGATCAATGTTTTCTTCTCCTTATTGGGTTCGAACCGGCGCTCTCAACATTGCATTGATGGGTAAGAGGATTGTCTACAACTTGATGCAGGTGTCAATTTGTATACAAAAAGATGACATTTTGACTAAATATTAAAAAATATTTAGTCAAAATGTCATCAGTTGGTTTTCTATATCCATGGAACAATTTTCATGTCATTTAATAGAGTAGTCTTTAAGTTAATCAACTTTTTCAATGAGACCATAATTAATAGCCTCCCTGTATATATATATATATATATATATATATATATATATATATATATATATATATATATATGGAAACAACCCCAAGATAAAATGAACTGTTTGTCTTGGAGTAGTGAAAATATTGCAAAAATATATGTGTAGGGCAATTATTTAAGGGAAGCATAATTTTCTCTCATAAATAAATGGGGGGGGGGATACTTGATGGCCCCTTAACATTTATCTATTTACATAAACGTGCAAATACCCCAGTAAGTAATGCCCTTCGACTTTAATTACCGTCACATTCAGGTGCTTTAATTACCCTTCAATGCGTGATGCTAAATGATTTGCGAGACAAATAACATGTCTGACTTTTTATAATGCAAGAAACCTACAGTCAAACCTGTGTAAGTGCCCACCTGTCTATAGCGGTTGCTTTCCAATCGCGGCAAACAAATTTATCTCGCAGTAAAATAATATTTTATATATACATTCTGTTTATAGCGGCCGCTTATATTTAACTGTCACATTTTTGGGTTGCCTCGAGTGGCCGCTAGTGACAGTAGACCACCATTTTTCGGATCAATGAAACAATAGAACCGCAATAATAATGTTTAGTTTAAGATAAAAGGTATCATGAGTTGTTGTTTTTTTCATTTAAACGATAAAACCAGTTGTTAAATTCAGCCAGACCGGCAAAAGATGTCAGACCAGTACGGTGTTTCGTGAAAAGATAAGGTCATAAATCAGTCGGACCTTGTGAAAAAACATATTTGGGCTTATCAAGGAATAAGTTTTCTTACAGTAGCTAATAGTTAATGTATACCCATACATAGGAATGTAAATCAGGAGCTTAGCTTGGTGCTGCTTACAGATTCTATGACTGTTTTTGGCCGTGAAAAAAGAGAGAGGGGTAAAGAGAGAAAGAGGAGGAAAAAGAGGGAGAAAGAAAAGTGAGAGAGAAACTTTCCTCTCTCTCCCTCTATCTTTCCTTCTATCCCTCTCTTTACCCCTCTCTTTTTCACGGCCAAAAACAGTCAGTGAATATGTAAGCACCAATGCTAAGCTCCAGATTTCCATTCCTATGTATGGCTATATAATATTTGAAATTAGGGGCCATGGAGAGGACTGGAAAAATACTTTGTGCTCTTACTAAGGGTCGCATAG
Source organism: Caligus rogercresseyi (assembly GCA_013387185.1). Classification (NCBI taxonomy): domain Eukaryota; kingdom Metazoa; phylum Arthropoda; class Copepoda; order Siphonostomatoida; family Caligidae; genus Caligus; species Caligus rogercresseyi. The sequence goes on along the minus strand of CP045895.1, from coordinate 5,284,768 downwards.
CCTTAATTCCAAAGAAAGGGGATGGGAGTAATTTTAAATATTGGAGGCATATAACTATTTTAAATGACACTTATAGAATTGTAGCAGGTGTTTTAACAAAGCTAATAGAACCCATTTTAAACCTTAAATTACAAATGAACAAAAGGGCTTTTTAAAAAATCTGCAAAATTACTGATATTTCTCGAAACATTCTAACGGCGATCAATCGGTAAAGAATCGTAAAAAGTTTGGGGCCCTTATAGCAATGGATTTTAATAAAGCGTTTGACTCCATTAGACACCACCATATTTTACAATCGATTAAAATACTCCTTCCCAAGCGTTTTTTCAAGAGCCTCCATAATCTCTTTAGATGACATCAATAGTGCTCCCATTCTTCTCAAACGGAGTTGTAGGCAGGGCTGCCCATTTGCTCCTCTTCTCTTTGTTGCTGCGTTAGAAAAGTTGACGATGACTTTGTCAAGGAAATACTTCGGGTTTGGTGTTTCCTTCAACAATGAGAAACATCTTATTGACTTATACGCCGACGACATTACTTTGATGATTGAGGCAAACTCAGAGTTACAACTTATTAAGAGGATAAATATAATTATATCGTTTTTGTTAAATTTGATATCAAAACTGGCCATGCAATAAATAACAGTAAAACTGCTATACTTCCATTCGGATCTTGGAATCCCTGCAGCTCTTTTTTGGTCCAGAACCGCAGGGTCGTTGAGTTTGTCAATATTCTTGACATTGAATGGATAAGAGACGAAGGGCCACGTCTATCCCATCTCTTGCTGAATTAACACTTAAAAAAGAAGATTCTTGGCTGGGGACTCTTTTTGCAAAGCATATCTCCCCTCATTGAAGCGTCCCAAAGCCTGTGTAGATGGGCTTTGTCTTCTTATTGAAATTTTGGCTAAATATTATCTAAAATCGTGCAGAAAATATGTGTGTGGAGAAAATATTTTACGCCTTCGCAATTGGTTATACATGGACACTCTTTTAACTAATTAGGACTTGGAAAACTTTTCGTCATTTTTAACTTCAATTCAGATAATTTTATGGAAGTTGGAACCCTCAGTTCAATCGGACACAACAATCGATATTTTATACCAAAATAAAGACAAAAACCTTTTATAAAAAGATTTGATGATCCTGTCATTTTAGAGCGAACTGCCTTAATATAAGATATTTTTACTGCTCACGATTGGTCGTGAAGTTGAGTTTTAACGTGGCAAGGTTCAAATTAGTTTTATGTGCCCTTCTAAACCATGGTTTTTAAAATTTGAATGTCGTAGGAAGAGTTATGATGGAGCGAGATCTATATCAAAGTCCTACTTAAGTTTGCTGAACCTTCCCTCTTCATGGAATAAAATAATTTTACAATCAACTAATGGGATTGCTGATAGTTCAAAATTTACGATACGATACTCAGCTCTCTCCATCAAAATCCCGGAACAAGTAAGATTTTTCAAAGACAATTGAAAATCCACGAATTTATAAGCTAGCTTATTCTTAATAAGTTCGTTTATTTTTCAATAACTTTCGATTATATATTTTTATTTGCCCATGAAAGTGATGTAAATGCCCATTCAGTCATATTTTCAATATGAATGTAGACAATATTGTTTATATAAATATACAGTATCTTAAAAGACTGAATGAAACTTTCAATTCAAAAGTATCAATTATTTGATTTCCGCAAAAATATGGAAGCTAAAAAATTTCCATTTAGTTTTATAAGAATTTCCATGAACAATTAGAAAAAATTGTATTATTATAAGGAAATGTTTTGGGGATTTTTGAAAAACTTTTATTAGGCTACTGTAATTTCAGCTAATATTAAATTATCTGGAAGCTATCTACTAAAAAGGTTGGCCTAGAATATTGAATATGTTTTTAAATATTAAATATAGCGATAGAGGTACAAATAATATGACATGAGAACGTTGAGGAAGAAATAGTATTTAACGTTGATCTTCATTCCGTTTTTTCTGTACTTATAGACTTTTTGGTTTAGACTCTTAAAATAACAGCCAAAATTAAATAATCAATCATTAAATAATTAAAATGTTTAAAAGCCTTTTTACAAAGACATTTGAAATTTTTTTTAGTTTGGGCTAATATTTTGGATACGTAAAAAAATTATTCAAAAAATAATAATAAAATTCTCATATTTTTGCATATCATTTTTTTATTTAAAAAAAGGAAACAAAATTGTATATTTATTTGAATTTTTAAACCTAATATTGTAAAATATATGTTAGAAAGGATATATTTATATAATTATTTTTTTTAACAAAAATCATTTTTAAACTTAAAAGTGAATTATTCCAAGTATAGAATACATACATTTACAAACCCTCAGGATAAATAATTTTGCAAAAGGATATAAGGATTTAGACGTGTTTTTCAAAAATTCGGATGATTTCCATTCCACGTTAAAAAAATACATGTGTGTTAAGGCGTGTTCAACTCTCTATTTTGGGGGTTCAGGTTCGAATACCGAGAGCGATAATGCTTATTTATATCCTGTCGGATGCAATTCTGTCAAACCATACAGACAAAAAAATATTATATGGAACATAACAAAGGTGGGACCAAGTCATTGTTTTGCAAGTCACAAGTAAGTCTCAAGTCTTTGCCTTCAAGTCCCGAGTCAAGACAGGCAAGTCACAAGTAAGTCTCAAGCCTTTACCCTCAAGTCCCAAGTCAAGTCCAAAGTCCTACACTTTGAGTTTCGAGTCCTTTCGAGTCATTTTAACTACAAAGTAATAATACCTATATTAAATTTAAAAAAATCATGTATACTTTCAAAATCATATATATTTATTTATATTGTATTCCAAAGTGTATTGCACATTTGCCCATTAAATGCACCTTTTAAAAAAGTTATAAAGTAGTTATTAATAGTTTTGTGTTTAAGAGTGCGGGAGAAACAAAACAAATACAAGAACATAACAGGATTGTGCATTTTCTGTTATTTCAGGGCTCTATGCTGCATTGCATTTGCAAAATACCAAATTGGCCAAAAGTCTGTAAGTCATTTATGTGCGATGAGAACGTAGAACGATGCCACCATGGCTGAAAACTCGCTCAACTGGAGCACTGGATGCAGGCACTGCCAACACTCTGTAGGCCACTCGGAAGAGTGAAGGAAGAGTCTTGATGTTCATTGTCCAGAACAAAAGAGCATTCTGTCCTTCGGCAATGTCAAGGTAGTGACTTAGCTGTAGTGCTGGAGTGGTCCCCCCCCCCCCCCCCACATCCTTCTTCTGCCTTTTACGGTATGCAGCAAACAGCCCTTCTCCTTGTCAAAGCTCTTCTCGCTCTTCTTCATCAACACGCACGGGTTGATTTGTCGGTGCCGCACCTTGTAGGATAAGTCTAGGCAATTATCAGAAACAAAAGAGCCCTTATTAAAAGTAGTATTTAGTGTGTTAGACTTAACATGTATTATTGTTGCAGTCAAATAGATCAGATTATGAGAAAACAAGTTACTCAGTGATATTTACCTTTAACTCGTTGTGCCACCTCTGCCTTGACGTCACGACTATCCAGCACATGGGGCTCCACCCACAACAGAGAAAAGGCCGGATCCAAGGTTGCTGCTTTGAGGTAGACTGGATCTGCGAAGGGAGCCAGATTAAGGAAATTTATTAGAATAAAAGCACTGAAGAAGAAAATTTTCGATTTCAAAAATAAATACATGCCCTCCTCACGTAATTTAAAGAAAATATTCAATTCATGGAAATAATATTTAAATTTTTATATAAATATCATCTGTAGAACATTTTAAACTATTCCATTTATAATTTATGTGTATTTTTCATCAATTCGAATTCTTTATCTCCCTGACTTGAATGAGTCTCTCCAAAAAAGTTTTGAGACCATATTTTGAAGAATTTGTCCAATTTAATATAAAATTGAATATTTATTTTAAAAATTTCAAAGAAAAAATATCTTTAGAAAGAGACCCAAATATTACAAGAAAAGGCAATGTATCCTTCATAAAGTATCACGTAATATTCTTCATGATTTATATGATTTAACGAGGTTGTGTTGAATTTATGTCAGTTCATGCCTCTAATTAAGTAATTCTGTAGATAAAATATGTTTTCATTTAAATAAGATCCTATTAATTTTCTACGATCTATGTTTTATATTAGTGTTTTTCAAAATAAATACTAAGTAAAAATATGACTTTATTTAGTCATTCTTATCAAAATTTCAAAGATAATAGATAATACATGATGCACAGAACGCAATGTTTAGATTCATCTGATTAGAAAAGAAAAACTGAAACGTCACACATGACGTCACATTAGCGATTTGTTATGATTTATGGCATAAAAATATCTATATTCTCTTTCTTTATTATATTTCTGTCTGTTTGATAGAAAGGACTACTACTACTTTTATGGACTAGTGAAAAATATAAATAATCAAACCTTTTCAGATGTTAATAAATTGGCTGAGTTTCGGCCTGAAAATTGAAAATCTAATGCAAATAACATATTATTAACCATTTCATTTTTTTTGCTGAAAATCATGTGAATGTAGTTACACAGAGTCATAAAATCTTATTTTTATATGAATTATATACGAGGTTGTGTGGCTTCATCGATTGTTACGTTATATTTAAACCCATTTTTTTATTAGATGGTGTAATTATTAGATATACAGGCAAATCGTCTCAGTGATAACGTCCATGCAAAGTCACGTGTCATTGCTCTTCAAGTCCATGCAAAGTCTTAAGTCATTGCTCTTCAAGTCCATTAATATTGCAAGTCTTGTAAGATTTCGTCAAGTCGCGTTTGAAGTCATAAAATCTTGACTCGAGTCTGACTCGAGTCCACACCTCAGGAACATAAGGGATAGAACTAACATTTTGATTCTTCTTGTTTATATAGAAGTGCATTGTATAGAAAGTATTTTCATTCTTACGTGCTACAATGTCCGGTGTGTCCCTCACGTACATTTTTTAATGTGCCTTTTTTAGCCATAGAGATATAAGATATCTTTATATCAGATGGATTACAACCAATTTCATAACTTTTAATATTCTAAACTACTTCATTTCTTGTGGGCCTCCTAAGTGTTCTATTTGAGAAATGACAATAAAAATTTTTTTTATAAATATTTTAAGGTGAATCTTTATTTTCAGTAAATTTGGAACTGACTGAAAAATGCAAATGATGGAAAAAACTAAAATATTTTAAAAAATCTAAGTAAACCACATGATTAATTCTAAATGAGGATTCCTTCATCTAAACATATTTAAACACCTTGACCAAACAGAGGGGTAAGCGGTACTTGTAGCAGGCCCAGCATCACTTTTGACGGTCCGCACCTTCAACGTTATCTCATTCACTGCTTCGTGCAAGGGACGCATGCAGCGAGCCATCTGTTTTTCTGACTTTTTCCTGATTTCATTGTCAATAACTCGGTCCTTTCTTTTAAATAGCTCGGTTATATTTTCTGCATTCTTTTATCTCTCCGTATCACAATGCTTTTCTTCACAGCATCGCACTTCCTAATCAGCTTCTGAAAACATTCCATACATTGGCTGTCTAGTTATACACTGTAAATATTTTAACACGTGAAATGTAAATATTACAGGGAGTGAGAGGGCTCATGAATACTTCTTAGGAAAACGCGTGCTTACTTTACAAAGCAGCTCACATTTAATCATAACCTTGCGGTCTGTATCCCTAAAAAGCGAAGATAGGCTCAGCTGTGCCCCCTTACAAACAGCGTGAACAGCCTATTTGAAAAAGTACGTTATTATTTGTCTGAGTAGAAGACCTGTCTCATATGATCCCAATCACAAAAACATGCATTTCTGAAAAGCCGATATAACATTTCGCTGACACAGTTTTAAGACGAGATCGAGATGACTTCATTACTAGAACTACTGCGCAGCAAGTGCGGGCAGGAGATTCAAACAACGAACGCAAGCTCTAGAAGGCACCACAGAAAACCAATAATGGGATTTTGAAGACGTTTTGAAACTGATTCCCATAGGCTACTGGTGGCTTTCCCAATAGTAAATTTCGTACCTATTTCCAATATTTTTTGGGGGGTCTGAAAAGGGGTGGATTTGAAGCGTCAGTCGATGCAATTGGAGCTGCACATGCTGGAGATCCTTTTACTATTTTAAGCAAAATCTGTTATCTTCATCGGAGCTGGTCGAAATGAATATTTTTTGGTAGCTTAATATGTTTTCTTCTTAAAAGCGAGCGTTACGCCTTTTTTGTATTTTGTTATGTTTTTTTTCAGTATAATAACTCTTACCGTGCGCCGCACCGCCCCAAAATCTTTTACAGGACGCAGCACGCCCCCGACCGGCTTACTTTCAAGGCTGTATAGAAGTGCCTACTTGTATAGAATACGAAGAATATCATATGTTTTGGGAATAAAAAATTACTCCCCATATTAGAAAGGCTTTGATAGGTCATGTTTGTTAATGTGCAGTTTTAGCCATAGAGATATAAAGATATCTTTATATCCTCTATTGTTTAGCAATGATCCCGATATAATACATCTGTAGAACATTTTTAAACTTATTCCATTTTAATTTATGTGTATTTTTTCATCATTCGAATTCTTTATCTCCCTGACTTGAATGAGTCTCTCCAAAAAAGTTTTGAGACCATATTTGAAGATTTGTTCCAATTTAATATAATTTGATATTTTATTTTAAAAATTTCAAAAGAAAAATATCTTTAGAAAGAGACCCCAATATTACAAGAAAAGGCAATGTATCCTCACCTCAGGAACATAGGGATAGAACTAACATTTTGATTCTTCTTGTTTATATAGAAGTGCCTAACTTGTATAGATCGAAGAATATCATATTTTTTTGGGAATAAAATTATCCCAATTATGAAAGGCTTGGATGAGGTACATGTTTTGTTAATGTCGTTTTTAGCCATAGAGATATAAAGATATCTTTATACTCTATGGTTTTAGCAATGATCCCGATTCCTTTATCCCAGTCCATTTTTATATTATTTTTGAAAGGGCTATGTATAAAATAAGTTTTAAATTGTTCAGAAATATAATATTTTGTTCTTAACATTTTTGCTAAGAGGCGAAAGCAAATAAAATATAAATTCCATTATTGTTTTAAATATTATTATTTATGTGAACAAACATTTTTTTTAACTTTATATATATATATATTCTTTCTACTATCCTAAAATAATAAATCAGTATCAAAGACAAGACCTACACACCACACAAAGCCTTTTATTCATAAGGAAAGTGTAAATCATAAATAATCTAAAGTGTATTCAACTTTTTTTCCCTCATGATTTAGAAAATGACAATTATTATAACAAGGAGAGTTTTAAAACGGTCAATTATATATATATTTTTAATCGATATTTATTATAACAATTGTGATTTTTTATGGTAAATCATTTAGAAAATAAAAAGCGGTATCCTCATAAAATGATGCGTTGTGTTTGTTAAATTAAAGTTTTGTTTTTTTAATAATTGATCCAAATTTATTTATCCATTTCTTATTTTTCGGAATCCTTTTTTATGGTTGTTAAGGAAGAAAGATTAAATGTTCCGAAAAAATTATTTTATGAATACTTGGTGCTGAGAGACGAAAACAAGAAAATATAAAAAAATATTATTAGTATCTCTGTATGATTTTGATTTTAAATTATTTTATGTTTTGAATATTCTATCTCTACTATTATATATCAATCATTCAGTATATGTAAAAAAATCATGATTAAGTAATTTGAACATCTAATTTTTATTGGTATTTGGTGAAAAATATTTAATCGTAAAAAAGGGTCGAACAAACTGTTTTTAAAGTGGATCCATGTATTTTTTAATTCCATCAATTTTTTTTTTAATACAACATTTTTGATAATTTTTTCAAGAATTATATTTGTTTATTAACAATAAGAAATAACTGTCTATAATAACCATGTAGACGTTTTATATATATTATAGATATAATATATATATATATATATATAATATATTATATATATATATATATATATATATATATATCTATAGATATATATATATATATATATATATATATATATTATATATATATATATATATTACTGTTTGAGTTCGGTCCGAAAGTATTAGACCGGTCTAAAGTAACAAAAATACATATTAAGATCGGTCTATTGACCGGTCTCACATTTGGACCGATATATATCGGTCTGTATCGGTCCAATTTTATATTTCGGTCTGTTTCGGTCCAATTTTATATTTCGGTCTAAACGAGGTTTTGTTGTGTTTTCGTAAGTATACGTTCCGCTTTTTTATTGTCAATGTATGTGTAAAAAAATAATATAATTAAGTATTCACATGTAATCAAGAGAACCGTTCTCCCGTACTCATACGATTAGCATGGGTCTGAGCACTGAAAACTCCCGTGAGCACGGTGCACAACATGATTGACGTGTCTGAACTAACAACTGGTACTCCGAGCTTAGGAATATTCGCTCGAGCCATTTGACAAATATACCTAATAAAATTAAGGTTTTGTCGTTCAGATCGATGAATCTGTGATGACTAAACGGAAATATTATGTCGGCCATTTGGTTCCATAGACATTTATGCGGAGGAATTTGGTTTCTTATTCGGAGGTTATTGTCCTGCAACAAAAGAAGGTTTTCTTCCTTTGGTAAGATTAACAAAGTTATAGAAAATCAGGATTGTGAGCGTTTAACTTTTTTTTGCGTTCAGCGTTCTATTCAGCGTTAAAAAAATTCCGTTCAATGTTTTTGCGATAAGCGTTCCGTTAGCGTTCAATATTGAAAAAAGTGACGATGCTTTTTTTTAGAAAAGAATCTCTAAGAAAAAGTGATGACGGTTTTTAGAAAAATAATTTCCAAAAAAGTGATGACGCTTTTTTTTAGAAAAGAATTTCCAAAATAAAAAAAACGTTTTTTAATAGAAAAGAATGACGTCTTTTTAGAAAATAATCTCCAAGAAATGTTTGGAAAAATTGAACACTGAACGCAAAACTCTTTTTTTTGTTCAACGTTCAGCGTTAAAAAAATTGTTTTCTGTTCAGCGTTCCTTTCATTGAACGTGCGTCAGCTGAACGCCGTTCAATTTTGCGTTCCATGAAAACCCTTTGGGAAATCGACTTCACCGTAGTGGCCTTGCTGGTTGATAATTACACCGTAAATACAAAATTTTACACCCAATTGTTCTATGTGAATTATAATCTACAGTACATTGTTTCCTCATCCCCAAGACAGCTCCAACGCGTTCATCTCCTCATCGATTCAGTACATTGATTTGAAAATAATAACAACTGCTTCCAATGAAAGACAACAAAAGGCCCTAATGCTATTGGCAATGCTTATAATATTGATTTATATAAAAAGAACAAAGAAATAAAGGTTTCGTTGGAAATGTTTTGAAATGTTGCGTTGATTATATGTTTTTCTTATGTTTACTTATTTATTTACGTTATACCAAGTAGTTAAAAGTAAGGTAAGCCATTTCAATCATGAAAGTAAAAAAAATACACCGCCACGCAACCTACATCATAGCATGACGTCACTATGGCAAAAGATAATATATTGTAAAGTAAAATATGTTAAATATAATCGAATTTAGCCTTTAAATACATCATAGAAGAATTAATTATCAACCAAATTTTTATTAGAAAATTGAAAATATTAAATTTTTTGATAATCATACATTTTTTGATGATTTAAAGTTGTGCTGAAATTTTCCAAATGTTTCCCTTGAAAACCAAACTCTTTCAATCATTATATGTTCAACACATAAAAAACACGAAATAAATTATAACAAATACTATTTATATCATATATTATTACAAGACATATTTAGGGAAAAAGTAAATAATTTATGAATTAATACAAAACAAAATATGGTTATAATGATATATTATATAATATTATTCTAAATACATATTGGAAAAAACTATATAATTTATAAATTATTACAAAACAAAATACTGTTTATAATCTTATATTATATAATATTATTAGAAATACATCTTTAGGGAAAAGTAAATAATTTATTGGAGCATTTAATTAATCCACTGTTTTCATTTTTCGCTTCTCTCTTAGCTTTTTCTATGTCTAAAACTAGCTTTTTGCTCTTGAAGGCGTTGTATTTTTCCAAATTTATTTGGAGAAATACAGACTAATTCGAGCAAATTTATTAACAGCTTCCAATGGAACTGACGGCACCTTAGACATTGATTTAGCAACTCTTTTTACAAGGTTGTCGTTTCCTATCAAATCCTTTCCATTAACTATAAAATTATTTGAAAATATTTACGTATTATTAAGGATATAAGCCTGAATAGTTTTATCTCTAAATACATATATGTATATAAATATCTATTTACCTTCTAATGAACTCCTTAGGATCCCTTGTCTACAAGCGAATCCCTTTATCCAACGTCGTATGGTGCTAAGGCCTGGTAGTGGCATCAGTTCCTTATATCTGATATTTATATGCTTTGATTGATTATAGTTCTAAGAATCAAAGCCTTCACTATTTCTTCTTCCGTCCATGACCAGGGCACTTCCTTTTGCCTGAAAACGAAAACAATATTTTAATAAATCTTTACTTATAATTTTATCTTATTTTTAATAAAAAATACCTAATATAAAGTTGACTTTGGCTTTGCTATGGATTTTCATAGTTCATTTTCCTTTAAAAAACTTCATTTCTACTGGGAATTTACATTTACAGTGTTTTTTTATATTTGCATTGTCTTTTTTCAGATCCATAATTGTTCCTTCCAATATTTTGATTTTTGTTTCCAATTCCTCCACTTTGGTCTTCATGTCAGGGCATTTCTTGCAAGTATCATTATTAAATATATACTCATAGAATCATCCCTATGATTTTCCACCTCTTCGTCATGACATTATCTTCTGATAAACTTGGAAGTAATACTTGTGACTTGGAGGTTGCTTTGAAGGAGGAGGTACGATGAATTAGAAGATTCATATTTATCTAAGCATTCTTGAGTAATCTGACGATAATTTCGTTTAATGTTCTATCATTCCTTTTGAAGATGGTTCCATGGACGTATATCCGACAAGTTTGTTTCAATTTTTCACTTAAATTAAGTGTCGGAACTACCCTTTCTTGAGTTTCTTTCTATAGGAAGGTTAAGAAGCTCATGTTTTAGATCTCTCTCATAGTCTTCTTCAGAAAGGCAGACTACACATAAAGGATGATGCAGGCTGAATGTCGAATCTCTCTTTTGCATGCGATGGTCCAAGCTTTTCTCTGTTTGATGTTGGTTGGAAACGAGTGGTACAATACACTGTGAGCATTGGGATCCAATGAAGGACAAACAGAACTGCACACTGTCTTTTTTTCTTTTTTTATTAAGTGAATCCATTTTTGGTAAGGAACAATGCACATGATAATTTTAGTAGAGATGTTATATAGTAAAAGTTATTTGTTTTATGTTTTCTGCCAGACGTGACGTCACACAAAAAATATTTCGGAACCTAAGTTTATACATTATGAAATGGCGGGGGGTTGCGTTATACAACTATTACTTTTAACATTTACAAATCTGTGGGTCGCTGGATTCTCGTCCTAATTTCCCTTAAAGCTTGGTTACGAAGACATTGGTTACTTCAGTCAGGTATGAATAACATACATCTGGTGACGAGGATAATAAATATAACTTCTTATTTCTATCCATGAATTCAAAGCAATGAGTATCTCAATGGTGGATCTTGTCGATGTAACTCGGTCAAATGAGTCATCTAGGAATTTCTCCCATGGAGAGGAGTCCTCCGGTTTTATCCTCCAGCTGCTCTATTTGCGAGAGACCAATGTCCTTCGTCGTCCATCGGAAGGATGAAAAGAAATGGAGGTGCCCCAGTCATTGGAACCACTTCGTTTTGGAGAGAAAGGACCCATTTGGGCTGGCGCAGCAAACTAAACTATTCTGTCCTCATCCAACTGCATGGGCTTGGCATTTATAATTCCCGTCGTGTTAGTGCCATTTAATGAAAATGTGTCAGAGTCAGCGGCCATAACATGGTCACTAAGTTTCCGAGAAGTCTGCTTCCTTATACCTAGAGAGGAATCCCTACCGTAACTAGGAAGGGCCAGGGTGATCGTGCAGTCGATGATCTGTAATGGCCCGCGTATTCATGTGGGCCATTTGGGTTCCCCAAAGATGGGTTTCCGGAGTATTCTGTTCCCTCATCTAAAGCAGGGATTTTTTTGAAATTGGTAATAACGCATAACCTTACTATTTACATATTAATTATTGTTTGTTTTAGGTGGACAATCGACAAGCAGCTACTCTGCT
>CP045895.1:5250329-5272359 GCA_013387185.1 Caligus rogercresseyi | reverse complement strand
ATGAACCGCCAAAGTGGAAAATCGAAAGTTATGTAAAATGTGTCACTTTTAAAATGTAAACATTGCTGTAAATAATGCTAAAAATCTAGTTTATATTTTTTTGGCCCATTTTATTGATCAATTTTATAGTCTCAATATATATATTGTTATTCATTCCAATATCAAGTTTGAGAAAAAATGGAAAATTAGCAGAGAAGTCAAATGACTCTATATAACCTTAAATCCTTGGACACATTGATAAAAGAAGAGTATCACAGTAATTGAGTAAAAGAGCCTCTCAGACCCGTAAACTCAATGGTTGATGAAATATTATAAGCATAAATCATGGATAACTGCATTTGTCTTCACGGCGCAAAGGTTAATTATAAGAGCAAACATAAAATAGGCAGGATTTATGATGCTGCAAATACAAACCAGGTGATGAACATTTTGAATTCTCACTACGAGCTATTAAAACAAAATGTTGGTTCGGTGCTTCCTCGTAACTTCACGGATTACTTGCATTAGGATTTGAAAATATTGAAAGATAATTTTATGGCATTTTTGGTATAAAAATATCGTTTCTCTACGTTTTATCGTCAGAGTAATTGTCCATATATCGTCCTGAAGATAAACACAATAATTATACATTTTTGCTAAAGAACTGCTTAATTAAACTCTAAATAATAGTAATAATATGAACTATTGTAAGAGTTTATTCAAAGACTTCGAAATGGCATAGCTCCAACCCCACGAGATAGACCACTGATATTAAGGATGGTTTTTTTTAATGTCCCGGCCCGGTGTCTAAAAATCATCGTGCTGGGACTTTAAATGAAAGTGACGACGTTTTTTGGAAAATAGTTTGATATAATGTATATATAATTATTATTATTTTCTATAAAGAAACTGCATCACTTTTTTTTAGAAATTTATATATATTCATAAAACAAAATTGCCATCCAATATATTGTGCTCTTCAACAACATTTTTTTGCCTATATGGTTCGATAGAAGTGTATCCAATAGGATATAAATAAGCATATAGCATTATAATTAGTCCATCGAACCTAGGATCTTATCAATGAGGTAGACCAAAAATGACCTGCGCCCCCAACATTGAGAGTTGAGCACGCCTTAACACGCACGCTATCGCACCACTTAACATTTTTATTCAAATTATAAAATATTGTTTTATATGCGTTTTTGTAAAGCTAACGGTGATTTAGTTGTTTTTAAACATTTATATTTTCGAAGTATTAATAATACATTTATAGTGTGGCATTTTGATGGGAATTGTATTTTAAAAATTAAGTATCATGATTAACCTAAATCATCAACAAATATTCAATACACATAGTAGGCTGTCAACGTAATTCGAATTCGAATTCGAATAGTATCCCAAAAAGCCCAAATAGTATCCCAATTCGAACGTGAAAATTTATATTCGAATGTTAAAAACCTTTTTACCTCTTTTCCTAAAAAAAAACGTCGTCACTTTTTTGGAAATTATTTTCTAAAAAAAATGTCGTCACTTTTTTGGAAATTATTTTCTAAAAAAGAAAACATCGTCACTTTTTTCGAATTCTTTTGTAAAAAAAATTCGAATTAGTTCGACTTCGAGATTTTTTTCAAACGAATATTCGAATGTCATTTTTGAGCAATTTTGACAGCCCTAACACATAGTATGGTTAGGGAAAATAAAAAGGTGTCTATTTTTTTAAATCATATTTGTAGAAATAAAAAAGATAGAATAAGAATTAAAGACAATTGGCATTATTCAATAAAGTATCACTTCACTTCAGAAAGAATAATATATTCCTATGACCACTCAATGTCTTCCCTCATGAATCTCGATCCATGTCATAACGAATCCTTTGAACGGACGATACCAAAATAAATACTTTGTTTATCTAATAAGCAACTCTTTCTTAGTATGGAAAATATATTAATTATCACTATGTAACAAATTAAGGTCTTTGTTTGCCCCTGGGCTGAAATTTCTAAATTGAGTCCCATTTTTACGTAGATTCCAAAAATGCTACTCAAAATATCGTCCGAAAAAAGGTTTGGACTTTATGGCTTTTTTTTGAAAATCAAGATTTTTATCATTTCTAATGGTTCAGCCCAGTTTATCTTCGTGCAAAGTAAGAATAACCACAAATGTCAGTGATATTTATTTTTCTACTATATCTCTGCATTTCAAATCAGTTTTTATAATTTATATATCTTTCGTACATTCGAAATAATCGCTTTATATTTCAAAAAGTTGACCATATTTTAGTGTTCTATTTAAGCGGCTATATTTTTTTTTGTTTCGCGTCTATTGACTATAATCAATATGTAATATATTTTTGGTATATGTCCATACATTTCAGAACAGTTTTTTTATAATTTCGATATCTGGCATGAAAGTAAGAAAAGATCAATTTAGTAGGACGAAGCAAACAAGACCTTAATTTTGTTACGTAGTGTAGTTCGTCCTACTAAATTGATCTTTTCTTTACTTTCATGCCAGATATGAAATTATAAAACTGTTCTGAAATGTATGGACATATACCAAAAATATATTACATATTGATTATAGTCAATAGACGCGAAACAAAAAAATATAGCCGCTTGAATAGAACACTAAAATATGGTCAACTTTTTGAAATATAAAGCCGATTATTTCGAATTTTACGAAAGATATATAATTATAAAACTGATTTGAAATGCAGAGATATAGTAAAAAAAAAATACTACTGACATTTGGTGTTATTCTTACTTTGCACGAAGATAACTGGCCTGAACCATTCGAAATGATGAAAATCCTGATTTTCAAAAAAAGGCCATAAAGTCCAAACCTTTTTCAGGACGATATTTTGAGTGCATTTTTGGAATCTACGTAAAAAATGGACTCAATTTAGAAATTTCAGCCCAGGGGCAAAATCCTGTTACATAGTGTTATTTGGCTTACTTATAATGACCGATGAACGATTTACCATTTTGATTATGATTCGTGAAAAAAGTAAGAAAACAGGATAACAAAAAAAAAGATAAAAAAGTATGTTTTTGTTGAGCTTTGAGCGAATAACTTTTGTACCATCCCTTAGTATTACCCTGTATATGTTGCAAGAGAAACCTCGTGACAAAATGAGAATATATAATAAATATAAATCTTCCAAGCTAGCCATAAAGTAACGGCGGCCCACGTATTCCATTACAAAAATTAAACTTGTTTTTTATACTTCATTAGACTGCCTCTCCATAT
Source organism: Caligus rogercresseyi (assembly GCA_013387185.1). Taxonomy (NCBI): domain Eukaryota; kingdom Metazoa; phylum Arthropoda; class Copepoda; order Siphonostomatoida; family Caligidae; genus Caligus; species Caligus rogercresseyi. Next base: position 5,269,128 of record CP045895.1, on the reverse strand, counting down.
ATTTTATTATATTAATATTTTAAGTCATTCCATTTTGCATATTTGGGTATCCTATGCAATTTATTATAAGGCTTACGATTGTATACTTCGGTGAGTCATTATAGCATTAAAGAGCATGTTGAAGAGTCCACGTGGGTCATGAATGTACATTATGGTTTATAGAATGTACTTTTATAAATGCATCCATATATATATATATAATGTCAATAATTTTCTTTGTTTAGAACAAAAATTTAATATTTTAATTAATTGAGCAAAACTTGAAACATATGTTATTGTCCTTGCATCAAATGATATTATTTTAAGAACGATAATGCATAATATTGTTAAAAAATGTATTATAGAATAAGGTGAAAGATGGGATCTTTCATTGTTTTAATTTTTATAACATTTTCAATAAAGTTGTAATTACAATTTAAAAAATACAAAATATAAAAACAATTCATAAATATTTATCATGAAACAAAAAATGTTAAGGCAATTACTTGGTCAAATTTTATTTAAAAAAACTAAAAACTCACTTTTTGCCAAAAGCCATTTAATTATTAATTTGCTTGTTTGATTCAAAAAGTTTCTTGAAAGGTAAGGCTTCAGCAACCTCTTGAAAATTAAATTACTCAATATGATAAAGTTTAAAAGCTTCTTAATAATTTTTTTTTTACCTAAACAATTGCCCTTTTTCAAACTGAAAGTGTTTGTGTAGTCACAAAAATTAAAGGCTAACCTTTCTCATTTTTATCAAGAAATTCGAATATGAGGACTACAAGCGAAACAGGTTACTGCATTTTGTCAACAATAACCTTATATTAACTTTTCAGATAATATGTCTATCTGCCCTCTATTGAGAGAAAGAGGTTTATTTTTTAATGGAAGATAGAGTGACCTAGAAGATTATATCGAAGAGCCTGGTTTCTCACCATCAACCATACAAACATATTTGAAGTAAATAAGGCAATACAAAGAAAAAATATTTATTTGTATTACTTTTTTTGTCCTTTTCTTCTTATTTATGTAATAGACGTTTTTTGTACGAATATTTCTTTCTTCTTCATTACATTGAGAGAGTTCGCCTCATTTTCTAGTTGTTCTATTTTTTTGGATCAACTTATATGCTGACTATATGTTTTTTTATTCTTTCATTCTGTATTGAACGGAACGCCTAATTGTAATGGTTATTTTTTAGTCATAGAGAAATAAATAGAAAGAGTGATTATCAATGTAAAAAGAGGAATGAGGAATTGATATATATATATAAGCATTATAGCGTTAATCTTAGTTTATCGAACTTAGAAATCTTATCAATGAGGTTGAGTACAATTCGAAGGTGAATTTCGGGAGTCGAACCACAACATTGAGATTTGCAACACGCCTGAACACCCAAAGCGAAGAAGGTTTTTTATATATTTTTTTATTAAATCATTTATTTAAGTTCTCTAAGAATATATAGTCTTCGTTTAAATCGCTAAACACAGATAGCAATCAAGATAGATATGTAACCAATGGGGACTAAGTAGGATTTCTAATACACAAATATGTAAAACATAGATACATATCAACTGAATTTTATACAAACTGACATAGGGTTATTTTTCTTACTTGTATTAAAATTAACATAAGAATACAGGACATGATGAACACGCTGATAAGGTTAGAAACTGGTAAAAAATATGTCAATTGTTTTCTTGAGATGGAGGTTTTTCTTTTATTGTTGTCTGTCCACTTGAATGAGAGAGGGCCTGTTTGTTTTTAAAATTTTCCCTGTGGATGGCGCGCAGATGTCTAGCTTTCTTCGGACGAGGTCTCGGAGACCCATAGGAAGTCCACCTCCGCACGTTCTTGAAGCATAGAGGGTCCTTTGTACTTTGGATATTATGTTGGATATTTTTTAATATCTTTAAAATATTCCAATATCCAAATTGGGGTCTCTTTATTTGTAAAAAGTGAAAATAGAACATACAGGTTATTTAGGCATCAGTACATAACGTTACCAGCACGTTTGAGATGGCATCATAAATGATTTATAGCGTGTCCTGGAAGGGACACAACTTTATGTAAAATAAAGCTTTTCTGGTTTTGAACCCCATGTTGCCTTATTACATCACGTATAGCACCCTGCGTCCTTCTTCACCACAATTATTGACATTTTTTTGAACTTGGGGAACTGCTTTTCTTCATTATTTTATTCCTCTCTTTTTTTAAATATGACAATTATTGACGCTTTCAGTATTTCCATAACTTTAAGCACTCTTCTATTTAACTCTGTTTTAATAGCATAAGACTGTATATTGAGTTGAAATTATAATGTACGTCATGTAGGTTCAGAGCAAGAACAGTGAAAGTTGTAAATCATTTTTATAGGTTAGTTGATGTAGGACCACGTGACTGTGAAGGAGCTAAAGGACAGTTCGGCTGAGTGGTTTTCAACCATATCGTTGCTCAGTCATCTTGACACTGGTTTGGTTAGGCCTTACATATACATTTTTTGACTCCGACAGGGATACAGAACCAGGTCGGCCAAATTCCATCTCCTGAGAGTCCCTCTCCCAGTAACGGTAACTTGACCCTTCACAGTATGGAACGCATGTTTTGATCTTCGTGGAGCGTCCACAAACTATATGTCGAAGCATTTTTAATAAATATGTGGGGTCATTCCTCTGTTAATTTTTACTGTTTTTTAATCTATCTATATATTAATTCACCAATTTTCTGTCCGTCTGTATGTCCGCACGCTATCTCCCCACACTTTATGGTCAGATTTGAACTTGAAGTTGCATGGAATCCTGGGTCAAGACGGACCTAATACAAATATTTGCAAGTGATGGGACCAGAAATAAAGAAAACAATTATTACCTTGTTCTGATTTGAACCCCTACTTTTCAGGTAAAAAAGCGAAAAAAAAGAAAAGGAGGAGGAGGAGTTAGAGAAATAGAAAAGAAAAAACATCTCAATTGACTTAAAACATATTCTTTGTACATAAGTCCTTTTATGATTTTTTTTGTACAAAACAGAAAATTATTTATATCCTCTCTCTTGTATTCTCTTTAAGGTCTGTTTCCTCACACACTAGCTCCAAACCTACCCATACCCGAAGGGCGCAACATATGGCGCCGTAGGCGTCCAATAGCGAGTAGTTTTTAATTTACGTTTGTTTTATATTATTATATTTTATTATTTCAGTTTTGTGATTATTTTTATGATATGTTTTAAGACAGCTAATCATAGCGAATTAGTTCTTTTTCAGTAAAAGATAAAAATAAATGATTTCCAACACCTGTAAACCCAGGTTGGACTATGATTTAGAAATACCACCGCTTCAGAACCAAATTAATATCAGTAGATTTGAAATTTCTCAAAATCGACTACTGAAAGCGGTATCGGTAGATACCAGACTTCATGTTCAGACGTTAATTATTTTCATAAAATCTAGATTCAAAGAATTTTAAATGTAAGTTGCGGTGGTGCAATCATTTTTTTTAATCAAATATATATATACTATGTATGATTTTTTTTTATTAAATCAAGATCTTATAAAAAATTCCCGCTCACTTTCAATCAACCACTCCCATCGTAACAAAGCTTCATTTCCTATTGTTATCGCAAAAAACTAGCGGCTATATACATGGCAGAGTAGTGTGTACCTCCGCCGACCCCACAACATCCTACTAATACTATTCTCCCTTTCACACGCCCGATTTTCTATCTCTATCATGTTTCCCTTCTGTTAGTCATTTTAATATTAAAAAGCACTCATAGATGGAAGACGGAAGAGTTTAAGCTACTCACTGGGTAAACTAGTCCTTGAGCTGATATATGAACAATAGTACGTCAATGATATTTTTTTAGCGTTTGTTCTTTCCTACTCCCTGAATAAAGACCCCATTTCATATTATCTAGTAGTTATTTGCTCATTTTGCATATTAAAAAGCACTTAGAGATGCCAAAATTTAAATCACTGTTTCTTTTTGGCATTTACAACAACTCCACAAAGTTTCATTTGAATATGTTCAGTACTTTTTTGAGTTATCCTGCTGACAAACAAACCAACAAAGCCATTTGAAAACAATACCTCCTTCGGCGGAGGTAATACGATATCAGAAGCAAAAAAATTCTACTACTATTACCGTCCTAAACTATCGAATGTGGAGAAAAAACAGATTTATAAAATGTTCAAAAATAGATCAAACCTTTGTGATCTTCTGAGAGGTGTTTTTGATCCATAAGAGAAATTCGTTAGCCATATTTGAATTCGGTTTTTAGGGCCTTGAATAGAATGAAATAGTTTGATGGTCGTATACGTAAGTAAGAGTGTTTCTTATCATTCTTTTTTTAGAAGGCGACGCGCCTTTCTCTCCTAGATAGATAAATGAAATTCATTGTTGCATGAGGTCCTGGCGCAAAAGACATATGGAGTAAAAAAATATTCTTAATTTATCTGATTCATAATAAATCTTTATTTTTCTTTTCACATGAAATGCCTTGAAATACTTTCTAAAGATAAAACTAATTTATGGACTAATATCAGATTTTGGAATAAAAGTGTCACCGAGTTACGCTGTTACTCTTGGGTGGGCTTGGGTTAATTAATTAGAAAAAATAGTCTTGAGATACTCCTAATAAATATATGGATATTCATAGAGTTCCAATTATATTTCATGTGCAATTACGATGAGAAAGTAGTGTAATCGGCTAACAGATAATATATGTTATGATATTCAATAAAAACACAAAAATAGCTTTAAATGTATAAAGAAAATTTTTACTATATGGTTTGTTAATAATGTTTGGTAAAATAATGTTGAATCCTTAAACCGGAATATCCAAATACTTTTTTCTGATCTATGTCCCACTGGTTAAATTGAAGTGATACAAGAAAAAGGTTAGATGGCACTGTCGTCTGCGTTTCTCCTCAACAACATTAGAGGCTCCTGGTTCTTAGGAAAGATGAGTTGAGTGTATTATCAATACGTCCACACATATAAATATTAGCCTTTCAAAGCTAACGAATCCCTGCATTTTGGGCTATTAGTTTGATAATCATATATCAATAGGTATCTTCTCAATATACATTAGTTATATATAATTATATTAATAAATATATGTTAACTATTGGTAGGGCATTTTTTATGATTTCAAATATGATTCATATTTATACGCATTTTCAATACCAGAATATCTATAATTTTAACTGATCTAAGTGAAGCCCCATGTCCTGGTCGACGAAACTGATGATTTGAATGAATTGCACAAGTGTGTTATGAAGGTCATAGTAAAGTTATGAAAAAAGTTATATGATAAGGAGTTTAAAAAGAGCAAGTCTTTGAAAGTTATTAAGTATAGAAACTCATCGATGCATTTCACAATGAATGATCAACATTTGATGGACATCTAAGCGAATAATGACCCAAAACTCATTAATAGTACAATACTGCAAACAACAATTCACAAAGAGTTTATATCTATTTTGAGACTCCAATATTTAAGTGAGGATGAAGCAACTGAACAACAATCTTGTAATCTTTTATGACCTAATATTGGCGATTTGAAATGATATATTTCAGGCTGTTGAATATTAAAAAAATATATATTTTTTTAAAGGTCTACAGCCCATTAGCAACCTAAAAATTTACATTCCATAAATAGGTCCCTCATGGCTAATAGAGATCTGTTAAAGGATTGGACAAAACATCTCTTATAGAAAAAAAAACTATGGCTTCCAAAGGTCAGACTCTATTTTCTATCCTATGTTCAGCAAACAAAACCATATTTTAGAAAATTGCAATGGATATATTTTGCCAAGAGGAATATCATAACTCAGTGCCATTAAATATTTACTGCTGACTGATGCTAACCAACATTTCTGACAAAAGTATATGTAAATCATATACGATACATAAATCTACTTTTTATCTAATGAAACCTTAGAAATATGGTTATTGCATGCAAGTAGGTTACTTAACTATACATTACGTTCAACTCCTTAGATTTATTTATAATACAAAGGCTACAAGTCTAAAAAGCATAGAGATCATTTTCATATAATATGTAAGAGCTTGGAGATATGAAGGGAAACGACCGAAAATCAGGTCAGTATTTTTTGTATATTTTATATCATAAGGGTGAAGAAATATCGACGATCTCTTTGTAGGCTTATACATAAGGGGAAATTAATCATTATTTGAATAAAAAACATAGAAAGCAAGATAAAAATACATTTATTGAACGAAAGTTGCTTTTTAGTTACTTATATAAGACATTTTCCCTGAAATAGCTACATCATTGGTAAAGAAGAGTTTTAAAATGTCTAAGTTACATAGCGAAGTATTTTCTTAGCGAAATTAAGGAATATAATAACATGCTTATATGTTAATTACCATTTTTTGATTTCGAATATTTAACTTATTCTTTATGGTCAAATAAATTCATCAGAAATAGCGTAATTTCAAATTTAGCAAAATAATAATATAGGTATGAAGAAATACGTTAAGAATTTTCCGAAGAAGAAGTCGAAACTCACTTCATGACTAATGTGTTTTGTTCTCTTTTTTTTATTCGTTGATCATAATATATAGCATTGTTATAATTTGTTGAGTTTCTAGGTAGTCAACCTATTTTTGTATCTTATATATATATATATATATTCTTGTCATTTACTGTTTTTATCATACTGATATATTTTAGTATTCACAAAAAAAACTTACCATCAAATATAAAATATGATCATCATCTGTACAAATAAAGATCAAATTATAATAAAATTGCATATTCATACATATCAAGTGATTTTACATCCCTCTGATTCCTAAATTGATTCCAAGATACTACCTTAAATGACTTATTCCGATAGAAAGAAATCCTTAAATCAAATAATATTTTATTTCAAATCCCAGTGAACAGTTTGTCTTATAATTATAATATTATTCCACGTTCGTTCCTATGCATACTGAACTCAAGAACCTCAAATCCACGAGTTAATTACGTTTTGGCATCATCCCCTATTTTTCATAAAAAGCGGTCAAACAGCACCCATAGATGAGAACGATAATGATGGAATAATGAAGTCAACATGAGAGCTTCCATTAATTATAACGAGTAAGTCCCTCCTGCTTTTTTGGCAATCTCCTCATATGGAATCAGGATTATATGTTTATAGCTTCACTCATATCTCATATAATGAAGAGAAATCATGACCAAGGGAGGAATATAACAACACCATTGTATATGTCAATTCTTTCTCATACATTCCTAAAATATCTTTTTTTTTTCACAAAAAACTAATGGAATGAAACATTAAAATGTTGAAAGAGTCATTTTGATGGAAAATAACCCAAAAAGTACTCGTTTCAAAAACTATAATTTCTTGTTTATTTTTGTGCTATATATAAAATACAAAAAATAATTTGGAATTCTTGAGATCATACCTATATTTGCACCAAATATTTTAAAATAGCAATTAAATTGAGGATATGAGAAGCGATCGAATAGCAGAAAAAAGTCTATATAAGTTTACTACATAACTTTTGGGTCCGTTGAGAAGACACTTAACGTTATTCAATTTCGTTCAAACTTTTATTTACAGCAAATTTGGTCCGATAGGAGAACTTTCCAGACAATTAAAAGCTAACAAATAACACGATATTCGGCGCTACGAAATGGGGATTTTGCACTCTATATTCCCTAAGGAAGCAATACATGATCCGAAAAATAAGTTATGTTTTTCAAATTATAGTCAAGAGTGATAAATGAATTCGTCTTTTAGTCCACAATTGCAGAGTTACAAACGATTACTTCAGTTGATATATAGTTGTATAACAGGTTGGCAAATATCTCCTTCCTCCTTTTTGTGAGGACAAATACCGATCAAATCATGGAATACATCAAGTTACACCAACGGCATGTGGCATCTCCTGACCACGCCTAATAGATGGGAGTTAGTCACCAAGACATTTTAAATATAAAACAACGGCAATAATTTTTCGTTATAATTTATAAGAGCGTCCCTCCACAAAAGACTCCTAGCTTTGGAACTCTTCAAAAGAGGCTATTTCAATCATCAAAAGGAGGTTAATTTATTAACATTATTTGACATTTAATTCCCAACAACACAGTATAAATGCATAGCATTAACACACATCTTGTTGTTTATAATTGAGCTCACCGAAAGTTAAAACGATGAAGAAGAAAATATAGAAAAGCTTTTCAGAAGCATCTCGAGGGAGGTAGCATTATATATGTTTTGGGGTTGTAAAAAACAATGGGTGATAAATAAGATTTGAAATATGAGCTCCACTAATGAGAGTAAGTCTCATATTTGACAGTAACAAGACATGAACGAAGGTTTCATCGACTCTGATGGAAAAATAAATATTGTTTGAAGTATACATATATGGGGTGGTTCAGCAAGAAAGCAATTCTAAATGAAAATAGTGAAAATGATACAATGCAAGTTTTTTACTTCATAAAAATGACGGCCAAATATTTCAGAAGCATTTTAAGACCAGCTGCACACTTTTTACCCATTAATGTCATTTTTATTTCGATAAGTTCTAATAATTTTATTTCTTTTCGACATATTTGTTATAGGATTCAATTCCACATGGTCTCTCCTATATGATCCCTCAAAAATAGTCCCTTTTTTAGCCTAAGAGATTTATTTCTTAGCAATTATCAATTATAATATATAATTAGCAACTATCGGAGCCTGTATTCAACTATTTGAAATATTTCAATAATAAGTTGGAAGGATAATTTTACTAACTATATTATAGTAATTGTAACTCGTTTTCACAAAAATCCATTTCAAACTTGATTCTTGCTGGAACACCACATCTATTAGTAAAGGTTATGTAAAATAAATTAGTGTTTTGTTTTAAAGCTTATGAAGGAAATATATCCTATAAAATAAAGCTATATATTAATTCACTAATCTCTGTCCGTCTGTATGTCCGCACACTCTCTCCTCCCACATTTATGGTCAAATTTGAACTTTGAAGGTAACCTATGGAATCCTTGGGTCAAAACGGACCTAATAAAACTATTTGCAAAGTGATGGGACCAGAAATGAAGGGGGAAAATCAGACCTTGTCTGATTTGAACTACCTACTTTCAAGGTAAATAGAAAAAAGAAAAGGATGAGGAGGAGTTAGAGAAACAGAAAAAGCATCTCATGTGATTAAAACTAGACATTGAAAAGCGAGGGATATTTTGGACGTGTGAAAGGGAGAATGTGGAATGGTGCAATTGAGTTCAGGCTCTTGTTATCACTATTCTCTTTCCTCTTTTGAGTTTCTAAGGTATACAGAACAGAAGCAAAAACAGAGATTCAAAAAAAAAATACCTTCCGTTCTGGCCGACTTGGCCTACTTCATTAATGAAATAAATTTTCCTCAAGAGAGGAAGAGAATAGTGATAAAACCTACCCATACCCGAAGGGCGAATATATGTGCGCCGTAGGCGGCCAGATATGCGAGTTAGTACAATTTAACTACGATACTGTGAATATAATTAAGTTTTCAAAGACATAAAGAAGCTAAAAGATACTTTAGAGAACACTTGGATAATCTAGATTGAAATATTATGATTGTTTGATGTATATTTGAAAAGTACTATCGGCCTAAGAAAATAAAAAAAAGCTGGAAATGTGTTAGCTTAGTGGGAACGTGCTCTTTAATAATGCCTAAGGTGCAGGTTTGACTCCCGAGTGGAAAAAATCAAATTTTATCGACTTAAATGAAAAGCTCAGATGTTCCATGGACGTATATTTCAATATGTTTTATGTGTTTAATTATATCCAGACTTATGCAATCATCAAGCCAAATAGGAACAAATGACTTTACATAGAAAATCATAATATTATCACAATGCAGTATAAACGGAATTTTTTTGATATTAAAGTAATGAACTGATATAGATAAATAAAATATTTGCACATTCCTGGTTTTTTTCTTTCAAGAAGATAAATGAAGGTATTTTTAAATTGTAGACATCAAGAAATTCATGTAAAGATGTGATAGCCAAAAAATTGGAAAATTTAAATTTTTGACTACAAAAAAGATGTAATCTTTAAAAAGTAGTGTTTAATTCAAATACATTTATTCAAAGTACTCTTTTTTCAGCTCCTACACTTCTTCTATATATGCTTTTAAATACAGGCTCGTGTCATAAAAAAGCCGCAATTAACGTTTGCTTTTAGCCCTACTACTTAAAACACAACACAACAGCATCCATGAGACACCATTTTCTATTGACATTAAAAAGGGGTAAGTCTCCTAACATTTGGCAGAGGATAACAAGGGTAGAAAGCCGGGTTGTAAGCCGTGACTACAAAGTGTGTGTTTTTATTGAGTCGTTCAAGCATAAAGTCAAAGTAGTTGGGCTAGAATTATGTTTATGTTTGATGTTGGGGTAGGTAGGTAGGTAGGCACGAAACAGCAGTCTTATTTCTCCTTCCTCCCCCACAGTTACGAGGCACAAAGAGTCTTTTGATCAGGGAAGGTGGGGGGGGTGGGGGGGGTTCGAGAAGGCGAAAATAATAGAGCGGCAATTAATAGGGAAGGTAAGCATGTCTTTTTACCTGAATTTAATACAATCTATCGTCTCTCTTGGGCAATCTAATAATTTAGACAAGTCCTTGGACTCAAATATTATGCTTAAGATAACAAAAAAGGTTGCTCTCGGAAACTCACCCATAAACATGTTTTTTATTTATTTTTGAAAACACAGTTTTCTTTATTTTTCTATGTCCGATAGTCAGTGATATGATCCATTTATCGGCAGATATGATTAATCAAAATAAAAAAAAATTGCTTGTGTATGAGCAGTTGCTTTATCAAAATATTAAGTAGTCTCTTCAAAGTATTCAACCATGAATACATAGATGTAGTAGGCCACTGAAGAAGAGACAATTACTATTTTGAAGGATGAATTGATGTTTCCTTCCAGGGGCGGAGGCCACCGGGAGTACCGGGACTATTCCCGGTGGGCCGCTGGCCTCAAGAAACATAAACGGCCGTTGACAGCCTCCTAATGGCATATTGGGCCTGTATAAGGCCGGCGAGGGCATAATTGTCCCGGTGGATAAATTCTTCCCACTCCGTTCCTGTTTCCTTCTCAACAGCCGCGAATGAAGTAACACTTTGTAGCATAACACCAATGATATTTTTTATTCCCCTCCTCTTCATTCAACAAAAACACGTTTTAATGTCTAATTATACTATATAGCAGACAAAATAATGATCACCTTTAGAGATATAAATCGGGCATATATATATATAAGGATAATAATAAAACGATAATCTCAAAACCTTTCATTGATTCAGGGTAATGATTATTTTAACATAATTTGAATAGACAATAACATATACCTCAAAAATATATATCACGGGCTCCATAAATATTTTTAAACAAATAGCATCTCTTTTTGTTAAAATAATATTTACTTTTTCTGTCGTAATTCATGTAGAAGATAAAAAGAAATGTACTACATATGAAAGAACTGATAATTCCCCCTCAACAAATGAGAGGTTGTGTGGATTAAAAGTCTTGTCGTTGCTCCCTAATTACTTATCCCAGTATTAAAATATTGAAACTTCGACAGCTGACATATCTATAGAGAAAATGAGAATTTCAAAATTATTGATATCATTCTAAAACCTTAATTATACTGTATAACAAAGAAGCTTACCTTTAACTTATAGATGAGGGACCCAAATATGAATGATTTGAATAATTTTGAGTGATTTAAAATGTGCAATATCTACAGTTTTGATCCACTCAGTATGAAAAACATCACCTCAAACTCGCCCCTCTCCTCTTTTAAGTTGTTGATAAGCATTCTATATATTAACATATGTAAAAAAGATGACATCAAAGATTAAAATATTTAAATTAAGATTAAATCTATATAACGGCTAGGACTCTTATGATGGGACGCAATCCCAAAATAGCCCATAACTATATGTTAGGGACATAAAAATGAGTATAATGTTTATCTATAAACTACCTCTCTTAATCGTTTTAAAGAGCAGCATTAAAGAAACACGTCAATTGTGTCACTTTTTTACAATATCGCACTAAAGTTTAATAATACATAAATTATTTAATAAATCCTCCAAGCACCAAGTGCGTTAAGCTCAGTGCGGTAAGGCGTCTTCATCTCTCAATGTATAGGGTTCAGGTTCGACACCCGAGAGGAGAAGGTCAATTTTGATCAACCTCATTGATAAGATCTTAGGTTTTATAGACAAATTTACACGCTAGTATGCAATATATCGATCCAAATAGGCAAAAAAAAGGAATAAAAATTCAATTTATTATGTTGAAAAAGCATACAATATATATCATGTATCTATTTTAATAAATAACACTATGTAACAGGATTTTCCCCTGGGCTGAAATTTCTAATTTGAGTTTCATTTTTTACGTAGATTCCAAAAATGCCACTCAAATTATCGTCCGAAAAAGGTTTGGACTTTATGGCCTTTTTTGAAAATCAGGATTTTATCATTTCTAATGGTTCAGGCACAGTTATCTTCGTGCAAAGTAAGAATAACCCCAAATGTCAGTAGTATTTATTTTTCTAGTATGTCAATACATTTCAAATCAGCTTTTATAATTTCAACATCTTTCGTACTAATCGAAAAATCGGCTTTATATTTCAAAAAGTTGACCATATTTAGTGTTTTATTTCAGCGGCGATATTTTTTTTGTTTGGAGTCTATATATATTTATATATGTCAATGCATTTCAGAACAGTTTTTATAATTTCGATATCTGGCATGTAAGTAAAAAAAATATCAATTTAGTAGGACGAAGTATTGATCATATTAAGTAACTACATTTAGGTGATTCATTGAGGCTGCATTAAATATGATTGTGATTTGTTACGAAGAATAAAAACAGGTTTGCCTTTTTATTTACATATAATTATTTACAAGTGTCAAAATAATTTTATTTTAGAGAGTTACTCTGATTTGGAAAATTGCATTCCAATATTGTTATCAAGTTATTTAAGGAACTTGCAAATAAAAAGGCAAACCTGTTTTTTTCTTCTTCGTAACAAATCACAATAATATTTATTGCAACCTCAATGAATCACCTAAAAGTAGTTACTTAATACAAGGAATGCTTGATACATGGAATACTCTCTCTTTTTTTTCTTCCTTTTTTTCATACGTAGGTAGGGAAACGTTTATGTATATAAAATGGTGTTTGTTACCATAAAAATACTTTTTATCTTAATAATAATAATGCACTTGTTTAAATAAAAAACATTTTTTTTTACAATACAACTTTTATTCAGAGCATAATTTTTGATTTTTTATTCACAAATTGACAACTTCTTATTTCTTCTTTTTTTGCAATGGATTTTACTGTTACAATGGGCCGCATAGTTTTTTGCAAATAAATTATAAAAAATGGTACATTTCTTACAAAATGGGTTGCAATGGCATGTTGGTTTGGGCATTTACTGTCGCTTTTCCATAGTAAATATGGTGAAAAAAAAATATTTCTTATCTGCCTTAGTCAAAATGGCTCTTGGATGACTCATGGGCATTAAGAAATTAAATATTTCTTCGCTTTTAAAAACATGATACATAAATTTATAAATATGAGTGCAAAAAAGAAACATAAGATCGCTTGGCTTTTTAAGACCACCTCTATTTACTTTGTTGAAAAATTCTTGGTGTGTACTTTCTTCAATGATATCAAAATCGACTTCACCCGGTGTTGAAAGAAAGGTTTGACAGCAATCATTTCCCAGTTCTCTAAGAACAATATAGGTAGTATAACCGCTAATGTAATAGACTAAATTTTTATTTTCCTCTGAAATATCTAAGTCTACAAAGCTATCAGAAGGGATCAGGGCTATAATTTTGTCTACATCTATATTCAAAACAGAATCTTTTAGGTCCATTGGAGGGACACTTTCTTTAATATGTTTTATTGAATTTCTACCTTCCGTTTTGAGGAGTAGAGAAATGCGAATTTTTTTCTCTGCCTCCAAAAATTGGCGACAACTTATATAATAATTCCCCCTCCCAACTGCCTGTACCATCCGAACCTACGTTCGATCGGGTCTGAATGAAATTTGTAAGAACAACAAATGAAGCCCCCTTTTCATCCAAAGATAATTGACTAAATTTGCCAAGCCCGATGATGTTTGATGAGCGGCATGAAATGTTTCTAAAGTCAGCCCTTTAATCTATTTTCTTTTTGAATATTTTTCCCATTTTTAAATCCAAATAGCGAAAGAATTTAAAAAATCTACCTGATCCCTATCAGCATGAGTAATATGCTTGAGGGATGGGTCTTTTTTGACGAATGAGTTGTAGTTGAACAAACATTAATGGAATTCCAAAACCGTTTAAATATTTTCATGACTTTTGCTGTACTAAGAAATCTGTATAGTCTTGATTTTTATCTGCATAATATTCGAGTGCATTAATTGTGGAATCATGAAATAGCCTAACACTTAAATGACATTCGATTTTTCAATAGGTTCGGGAGCAATGACCTTGTGGCTTAGTTTATAGGCAATTTTAAGCCCAGACCAACCTCCATATCATACAATTTCTCAATGTGAGAAAAATCTGCTATATGAAAGTTGTCTTTTTCATCGAATGAAGGACACACAAATTAGCGCTTATTAACAAAATTATTATAAAAGTTTTTAAATATATGGACTGGATCAAACAGTAAAAATATTTTGGTTCGTTTTCAACAAAAGGATTTGAAATGTAAGGAACAAACTTTCCACCTCCTAGCTCATTTCTAAAAAAAATATCGGCTGAGTGAGCGTCCATATAACAGCAACAGTATGAAACCCAACGTCAGAAACGAGCTTAAGAACATCCATGAAATAATTTTTAATGATAGAAGAACTTATCTTAGAAATGGTATCATTGCAACCATGTCAATATATCGACCCAGAACACTCTTTATCATAAAACAAAGTAATGTTTTCGTAAAATCCCCATTACTTTGACATCCATACATTTTACCTCCAACAAACTCACCCTCTGACTAGAATATACCTCATCTATTATTATAGATACATATTTATCTTTCAAGGACAAAGATTTCATTCTTTCGTGGAGATAATTAATTATTGAACTGTTGACACCGCCATCTACAGAAAATGAACTTGTCAGTTTTTTTAAATGATTTACTGAAGGCAAAATATTATTCCTGAATCGTGAATTTGATTATAAAGGGCTGGGCTAGTGTTTGCCACAAAGTAGAAATACCTAAAAGTTTTGGGGAATATCTTCTCCCTCCAGCACAAAATTTAAATGATCATTAGAATCTTCATCTTCTAAAGCCGCTTCTAAACATTTCTTTGCAATTTCTATCTTAGAGAACTGAGAAGGATTGCTTGGTCTATTTTTTAAAAACGATAGAATATTATTAACATCAGAGAATCTTTTATAATTTTTGAGGGGCATATATAATTAATTTGCTCCTGAGAAACAACCACGCCGTTGAAAAAAATAATAAAGGACATATCTTTGTTAATTTTAAGCCCGTAATGGAGCTCAGGGACAGGAGTGAGAAAAGATACAGCATAAAACATGGCCCGTTCTTTGTCATATGCCTCAAGAATTCCACTAGGTAAACATGATTTGTCAATTTAGGTTGAATTTCTTCCAAAGTAGATATTTGATCCTTTTTTCCATGAATTCCGAAATTTGTTCTTCCAACTGTTTATTGTGATTGTCAATCCTGATAAGTATATGGTAATAAATTAAAATAAAATACTCAAAAATTTCCTGGCTATTTTTTTCCTTCACTTGCTTTTCTGTTTTTTTTTCTCTTACAAAACCTTTCAAAATAGCTATTGGAGTAAGGATCGACAGCATTACTATACTGTCGGTCCTTACTACAAATTTTGTTATGAAAGGTTGCGTGAGTAAAAAAATACAATAACACGCAGGGGGTCCAACTGCAGTTTTGAATTGTATAATTATATCTAACTCTAGCTAAGGGAGGGGGAAATCTATCTGAGAAGGAGCAAAGAAGACAGGTATGCTTACCTGAGAAGGAGCAAAGAAAACAGGTTTGCTATATTAAGAATAAGGAGGCATTGAAAATACTCTCGTATTCCTTACTCCATTTTGAGAGAAAAAAGGAAGAATTTCAAGTGAGATCCCAATTTTCAATAATAAAAATAATGAGTCCCTCATAGTGTTAATTGCTATATTAATTCCTTCTGAGGAAAAAATGTTTTTGGTTACGGAAGAGGGTTAGGATGTGGGCATTCTTGTATATAGAGCGTAGTGTATGTATAGGGCAATCGCAGTCTAATGACCGGTTTACATGGGTTGGGCCGCCTGGGCCCAGTGTGCCTCAGTCCCATGTAAACAGGTCATTATGCGCGATGACCATCACGTTTCCATAGAACGTAGTGTATAGAACAACGGTGATCACTCAAGTGAGATCCCAATTTTCAATAATAAAAATAATGAGTCCCTCATAGTGTTAATTGCTATATTAATCCTTCTGAGGAAAAAATGTTTTGGTTACGGAAGAGGGTTAGGATGTGGGCATTCTTGTATATAGAGCGTAGTGTACGTATAGGGCAATCGCAGTCTAATGACCTGTTTACATGGGGTTGGGCCGCTGGGCCCAAAGGCGGGTCGCATAGGTTCCAGCCGTAGGCTGGGGACCTAGCGCCGCCTGGGCCATGTGTGCCTCAGTCCCATGTAAACCGGTCATTAGGCGCGATGACCATCACGTTTCCATAGAACGTAGTGTAAAAAAACCCAATTATAAATATAAAGTAGAAGTTGTCTGTCGTTCTGTTTTGTCTTTCCGTTACAAGTAGGCGGCCCACATGCCTGGGCCAATTCAGCTCAAAATTTGCATGCACGTCGCTTATCATCTGGGGGAAGGACATGAGCTGCTTTGAAACCGCCTACAACTCTTGCCGGGCAGCGCCGGGTAACATTCGCTAGTTATAAATAAAATCCATATAATCTGTTAATTCACATGATAACTAATCCATTGTCCAATATAAAAAGTAAGTTCCTCTACTTCATGCAGAAGTTTTTATCCTCTCGAGGAAGGAGTGCATTATTTTTATTACATTATGTTCTTTTTTCCCATCCTTACTACCATATTTACTCTATATTCCCTTTTGTCATAAGAATAATAAAATTGTATTATGATGTTTTACTCCTAGTTTACTATGGACGTCATCAACCCTGTTTTAGCAATTTTCCTGGCTATTTTTTTCCTTCACTTGCTTTTCTGGGTTTTTTTCTCTTACAAAACCTTTCAAAATATCTATGGAGTAAGGATCGACAGCATTACCAAATGCCTATTTTTGAAAGGTTCGTGAGGAAAAAAATACAAAAACAACCAATAGTAGTAGATGCTTTGCTTTTTGCTTTCTTCTGAGGAAGATAGGGTAGGAAGTGGCCCTTTTATCTAGAGCGTAGTGTACGTATAGGGCAATCGCAGTCTAATGACCGCTTTACACGGGTTGTGAGCCGTTGTGGTAGCCCAAGGCGGGCCGTGTAGGTTCCAGCCGTAGGTGGGTACCTAGTGGCCGCCTGGCCCAGCGTGCCTCAGACTCCATGTAAAACGGTGATTAGGCGCGATGACCAACGTGTTTTAGAACGTAGTGTATAAAAAACGAGTATTAATAAAATATCTTAATTCCCATGCTGCTTAGTGAATATTCAATAATCTAAGATCATCATACTGTTTGTTCGTCTCCTGTTTTTTTTACACTCACGAAACCTTCAAAATAGGCATTGGTTATCCGATGTACAGGATTACCGCTAAGCAATATATGTAGATTGTATAGCTTTACATATCGCCGTGGGACCTTATTATTTACAGACTGTCTGCTGTTGTTGTCCAAATTGTCCATGACTTCAGGACTCCTAAAGAAAGAAGGATCCCGTGAGCTAGGATCCTTCCACAAATGTCGTTCCTTCGGATGATGGAATGAGGAATAAATGGATCCATGGAATACCAAGAAAGGAATGAATAGGCACCAACTAAACAGTCAAGAATTTGTAGCCTACACTTCCAAGACTCGGATTTGATTACTCAAAAGCACAGATTCGCATTCTACCCACGAAATAGAGCCTTAAAATCCTGTCAAAAAGACGCTTCAAGGCTGATGCGATCCACCATTTGTTATTCCCTCACCTCCCTACGACTTTTAGTAACCCAATATAAAAGATCTACTCCTCTTTCGTTTGTGTTTCGAGTGAATGAAGGTAGGTGATCATTTTATGATTTCAATTTGTAGTTGAATAAGTTAGTCAAACTAAAGCCACTCTCTCATGGCGTTTCAAGTTGTCGAGGGAAAATGAAAAAATGGCGTTACTGTCCCAGGAGCTTTTCAACAATGATCGTTACCATTCGCTCCAGGATTTCATTACAAAATTTTATAGAAAATGATGCCAGCAATACTAATTTTGAAGTTGAAGCAGAATATGTACTTTCTACAAAATTCAAATCAGTAATAGTAGGCCTTCCATAATTTTTAGCTTGACTTATCATATCCGTTGATAATTTAACTATTTTCGTCGGGTCAAATTTCTCATATTTGTTCAAATTCAAAGATTGAATACACTTCCCATGTTAATAACAATTTGGCTACTTAAAAAAAATGAAGTGTTACTTAAAACAAATCAAAATTGAAGAAGCCATTCATCGTCGTGAATCCACTTCAGAAAATTCCAATCTTAATGAACAAATTCACATTTCTTTTATTATCGAAGAATTAAAACTACATATAAAGAATCCTTCTGGTCGAAGATATTCGTTGCAATTACTGGCACTT
>CP045895.1:5235049-5250229 GCA_013387185.1 Caligus rogercresseyi | reverse complement strand
ATATTAGAAGTAAAATAAGGCTACCCAAAAACAAATAGTGGGGTTTTGTGGTGAGCTTACGAGAAATGCTATAAAGGCACCCTTATTCATCTGGCTTTAGAGACTCGTAAACTGTTTAAGGAGTGTATTTTGAACACTCAATGGCTACCAGTGCATCTTTCAGTTGTTTCTAGGATTTTCTCCAATGGAAAATTTGCCACCGGAACTTTCGCCACTGAGTCTTTGCCACCGACGCAAATTTCTAGAACCTTATGGTATGGTGGTTGTGGCTTTTAAACCATTTTAATATATATAAAGGATATCTTTAATTAATATCTATATTTTACTGTTAACAACGATTTCCACCATCTAAAATACAATTTCCACCCACACATTTTATTGATTGGGTTGTATGGCCATATTAAGTGATTTATGGCCATATTATGTGCATAAAGTTATATCTATATTTGTACAAACGCATCTATTAATCCATAAGCTTAGACTAACTAATAATAATGAAAAATCATAAGATAGATGTATTAAGTTATTGATGTATCTTAGCGAGGCCTAATGATGTTTCCATAATCCGTAAAGCCTCAAAAGAAGAGATTAACTCACATTTTTCCATCTTCATCGCTAAGTAAGGAGCGAAATCCCTTATCAGTGAGCTCATCCATCAACTGTTTATAAAACACATCTCCCATAACAACAATATAGACAGGTTTCTCATATATTTTTAAGGATTTAGCCTTCCATAAAATAAAATAATAAGTATATAAACATTAATCGTCATCCTCACAAAAGAGGACAAAACATTTTAGCACTCAGGAATTAACATTCCAGAGCATTTTTGTTCCCTCTAATATGAATTTTGCTTGTTTATTTTCCCCTTCTTCACAAGGCTTCCTTAATTGAGCTTCTCGTTTTTTTTCTTTCTTAAACTGTTGTTTTTGGAGGATTTAATTAAATTTCCTGGAGCACTTTTGGACCATCAATTTAAGTTGTTTAATTGAAGCAGCCGAAGTGGAGTATTGATTAGATGGCTGCCCCATGCTGGTGCACTGAAAACAATAACAATATAACGGAAGGGGTCAATTTGAGGGAGGTCAAAAAATAAAAACATTTTCTCATACACCAAAGTAATGGAATGTCAAAAAGGATACTTTTTGTTTTCGCGAGGTCGCCTTTAAAGGTCTTGAGTGGTCTTTACTGTAAACAAAAAAGTATTAAAAAATAATATGATTTTGAAGGTAATATATATATATATAAATGTATATATTATATATATATATACTAAGAAGTCCTTTTCACATTTTAATTGATTAAAAGATGTTTAAATAATATATCCATTCATTTAT
This sequence comes from Caligus rogercresseyi, assembly GCA_013387185.1. Lineage (NCBI taxonomy): Eukaryota > Metazoa > Arthropoda > Copepoda > Siphonostomatoida > Caligidae > Caligus > Caligus rogercresseyi. The sequence goes on along the minus strand of CP045895.1, from coordinate 5,248,892 downwards.
GTTATATTTATATCAGCAACATTCCAATGAGTTTATTAAATCTATCTACGTTATTTTTAAAGTGTTTTTATATTTATCCTTTTAACATAGAAAATCAATAACTATTAATTGACAGAAAATATATATTAATGTGTGTGTTATATGTTTTCTAATGGGCATAGAAGGTTTAAAATACTATACAGTTATGTATTAAATGTCAGCATCAAAAGTGAAATATAATTTTATAACAAAATGCATTCTCATAAAAAAATATAAAACATAAAAAATCGATTAAATTGAAAAATTAAAAATGCATCAGCAAATTGTCTAATGAATATAAGGATTTTTTTTAGTGAGATTGAGCCACAACTATATTGTTTTGTTCTTAAACGTTAATGCTACCATAATCATGGATTTAACACAAAAGTTTATTTTTTTCTGTTTTATTACTTGAAAATATTTATTCAATTCAACTCAAAATAAGACTCCTTTCCTCTCCGGCTGTAGAGATTTATCAAACGTGAGAACTTCTCATCCAAGGATTTTACTTATCATCCAAAATTATTTGTTATTTTATTGTATTACACATATTAGGGTACGGTTACTTTGATCTCCTACCTGAGCTAGAAACAAAGAGAAACCACACTTCAACACGGCCATCGTGCTAACATTCTCACAAACCTCTCTAATATTGTACTTATTATAGAAGGATCTGGATCCGCGAGTCCCGTTGAACAATTCATGAGCCGAGTCAGTGCTAGGAGCGACCACATTGATGAAGGAGCTCCCAAACGTCTCGTCTCCTCCTCCGATCATTGAGGAGGAGGATGCGACGAGACGGGGCAAATATAATGACTGGAATCATGCCACCCGTCCACTCCCATTCGAGAAATTTGATCCCAGCAACGATGAATCAATGTAAACAATAACAATAATAGAACAAGGCAGGAGCACTTTGGATGACGAATACTTTTTTTCCTTCTTCTTCTATAATAAGTACAATAATAGAGAGGTTTGTGAGGAATGTTAGCACGATGGCCGTGTTGAAGTGTGGTTTCTCTTTGTTTCTAGCTCAGGTAGGAGATCAAAGTAACCGTACCCATATTTATTATTCAAACAAAATCACTCACAGGATCTTTTATGTGTATTACGTACAATGTTAACAAAGTTGTCATAATACTCATTTATAAATAGAATACTATTTGCCATTATGTTTCAAGAAAATAAAGGCTCTACCAATATTAATCATCTAAATTTTTGTACAGGAAGTAAGGCTGCCACAAGTGAAATATATTTTAGTTGTGAGCAAGTTTTTTTATCCAAAAATAAAAATATAATTCTTAAATAATACCTTATCGTTCATTGGTGTGAGTTTTTATATTTCCATATTATTTATCATATAATCTCTATAAAGTAAGTAACAAAGGAAGTTCCGCTTTATTTGTATAGTTTTTTTTTTTGTAATTAACAAGAAAGAAAATTATGATATTATTTGTAGGCTTGTCTTGTATCAACATACATTATAATAGTGCTCGCAAAATACATGAATAATATTGTTCAATAAATAATTAAACACAAAGGAATCCTATGATATACATATTTGAAGCGTGATTGTCCTAACGAAAATTTGTACAAGGATATATAACTTATTAGACTATTATTAGAAGTACATTAAATTATGAATGGCTACATCTATTAGTCTTTATGACATTACTTTTTATACATTTATTGTTCAATCCATAAAATATTTTTATAGTAGTTCTCTACAAAAAAATCTCAAAAACTAATTTTTTGGTTTGAAATCATTATTTTGACGACTTTTTTTGGTCAATTATGGATACATTTAAAATCATATATGATGAAATTAATAAACATTTTATTTTTTCCTGAGTGTAAAAAGTTATACTGATTATTTAATAATAATAATAAAATGCATTAAAGACATAGATAAATACCCATATTGTTATATAGAATGATATTCTGAGGTGTTGTTCACATTTAAAAAACTAATATGTTTTATGTCAGACTACCAACTACTTTTATAATGATTCACAATCATTTTCATTCTATCAATCACGTTCGAGAAAAAGTTATCAGGGTGTTATCCCTTTTCATGCCTTTTTATATTTTGCTTTAGCATTCTGTTCACCAATCAAATTATATCATTGAAAACCAATTTAAGCAGTCGAGCAGTAATGTAAACAACTAGATATATAATATATATATATATATATATATAAAGGTAGGATGTGTAGGGGAAGTTGCTTCATGCAGCATGGCAATCAGTTTAATATTCCTGTCATATTGTATTCCCTATATTATGTTCTGAACAAAGAACGAGTGCATTTTTAATGGATGATATTGGCTTTTAGTAACCATTGATTATAACCTATGTAATTAAATGCTGAAGGGTTATTATGTAATAAACGTTCAAGTATATTAAAGTTGTTTATATGTTGCATCCAAAATGCATGACGTGCCTTCTTGACCAAAAGTAGACATATATCTATACAAATTTGTCAATTATCTAACTAATACTTTTTAAATACCATAATAAAGGTTATTTATCAAACGCCTACATTGAGAGGACACTCAAAGAATATTGAAGGTCAAACGAACCTAATATACCTACATGCATATAATTGGTGTAATTTAAACCCACTTCTCTAGAATCAAGTGCTCAATAAGGGCAATTTTTGGGCTTGCTGCATGTCTTAATGGAATTGCATTCTTAGAATTTATTGAAGTGAGTGTAAATAACGTCCATAAACCGTTTTTTGCGGCATAATAGCTTTGGAGATTACGTCATTCACGCCAAAAACTGCATGGCTTCATATTTGAAGCAGTTGTCATGAAAATTGACTATTCAATGTGTTGTTTAAAGCAATGTGAAGAGAAGAAAGGATGTAAATATCAAATTCTTAAAAAAAATTTTTGCTAATACCGGATAAAGTTCAGGTAAAGTGAATCTATTCAAGTAGCTGATCGAACAAGTTTCTAAAAGGAGTGCAATAGCTCAGTGTTCTCAGGCGAAGTTCAATCTTGAGGGCTCAGGTTCGATAGAGGGGAAAGTCATTTTGGTCTACTCATTGATAAGGTTCTAGGTCGATAGACTAATTTTAATGCTATAATGCATATTTATATCCTGTCGGAATGCAATTCTATCAAACCATATATCACAAAAAAATTACTTTAGTAGAAGATATCTAAATATGCATTAACAGTATATACAATATATAAACTATATATATATATATATAATATATATATATATATAATATATATATATATATATATATATACACTATATATATATATATATATATATATATTGTACGTGATTTATAAAGGAGGAGCGTGAATAGCTTACAAACATCCTTGACATCATGAAAGTGAGCATCAGTCCACTCAAGGGATAAACATCAAAATTATTTCTTAAGGTTCGATAGACTAATTTTAACACTGTTATGATTATTTATACCCACTTTGATGCAATTCTATCGAACAAATAGGTCAAAAAACAAGTTTCTTAAACATCGACTATCATTCGTAAATATCTTTCTATCAGCAGAGTCTTTTGGCATACTCCAACTATAGACTGTGATATCTTTTTCTATTCAAGTGCGGGTTGGGTTTTCATAGAGAAAATATTTTTGTCAAAAAATCTGATTAGTAAAGAGTGTTCATATTTCTTGAGCTTGATATTGATGTGTCTCGTGGACAAAAAAATGATAAAAATGCACAATATTTTCTACTCTCAGGGGTTCAAAACAACATTCTTTGATCATATATTAACATTTCTCAAGTGTCGTTCAAATATGTAAATAAACAAGGTGTTTGTTTTAAAGGATTTTTGGAGCATGCTGTTTTTATTGGATTGTTTGTTTTTCTAAGGGTAGAAAAGGAGTGTCTAGGATCCTCATATCAAGTATTCCACATAAATTATGTCAAAATACAGTATCTATGTAATAACATTTATTTGTAAAATATGCATGGATATAAGGTGGTAGAAAAATAAACAAAATATATCACCTGGTTAAGATCGCAGAAGTTCCATGTTTGTGAGGCTAGTACATCTGTTGTTTCCAATGTTACGATAGCACAAAATTATAACTATTATTTAAAATTATATAGACCTTATTATTGAATACGTTGTGATTTCGAAGTACCTATATTATAGTACACTATTGTCAAATCAATGTAAGTTCTTAGAATAGCACAATTGATAAAATTATATTAATGTATTTTTATTTTAAGTAATTGTATGATAAGACGAAAACTTTTAATATATATATATATATATACTAAATGGTTTTCGACTAATTTCCGATAGCCATCCTTTAAAATCCTTACTTAATATATAACCATATTGCATTGAGTAAAACAAAATTCAATCAACATAAGCAATAGCAACTCTGTTTATACTCGATAATACAAGGACTTCTATAAAAGTATTGTATCTAAATCCCATATATTAAATTTATGAAAAATGGAATATTATCAAACATCAAGCAATTTACACTCGGAGATGTCTATCTAATTATTTCCTATGATAAAAAGATATACACGAATTATCTTTAAACAATTCAAGCATCAGCTCAATTATTACCAAGAACTAATTAAACACTAATTTTTTTATGGTCTTTATTTAAAATTGTATTTTATAGAATACATAAAATACAAGTATAAAAAAGGAGGTAGAATGTCGTCAAAAATACTAAAAATATATATTTAAACTTGTCAAACATGGAAGCATTTATTGAATCAGGTTTTAATAACTAATAAATTAGTATTTAAACCATAAGGCATCATTAAATAAGTTTTTGCACAAAAGAGATGGACTATAATCGATTATTCGATTCCTTTTTGATCAAATGCTCACCTCACTGTGTGCTATAAAATGCTATGAAAGTCTAAGGAGTGCCGTATTTATTTGAAACTTAGTTAATCTTAATTCTAAGACCATTCTACTAACCACCCTATAATCCCTCAGCCTTAACTGTAATGTGTATATTGTTTGATGTGTCTCATCTCTCTCCACCCTCATGAGATCAAACTGTCACACATGTCAAGGATCTCGGATTACTTGGGCAAGTCCAATTCAAATAAAGAAGAGTCTGGGATGTTGTCTGTCCATTATTCCCTTCACCACTTCAAACGTTTTGATTGAAGGTGCTTTGTTCAATAGTTTATGGCATTTAGATTATTACGAAATAAATACAAGTGTGTCTTTTTGTTTGTTGTTCATTGATAGTTTACTATAACTACATATAATTGATTAAAAACTGAAATGATTCATTTAACATACTTAAAATTATGTTAGCTTATTAATGATATTCATTTAAAATAAGTAGAAGAAGTAGAGTAAAAACTTATTATAGGAATATATTTTGTTATTCTAATCTAATAATTTTGGTTCACAGATTTTACAACTAAAATATACGTTAAACAGTAAAAAATTATTAAACTATGAAGTTAAAAACCTGATAGAAAACTTATGATTGGATTTTTTCAGAGTCTCTTCGAGGGCTGTGTTTCCCTCTATCGTTATTAACTATCAGTATCGGCAACTTTTGGCATCGATAGTTGCCGTTAGTTATATTTTTTCAAAAATTATCAAAAATTTGTATGCCATTTCATGGCTTTCAAATACATGTTATTATTTTTTATGAATTCATCATCGATATCAGTAATATAGATATGCCAAGAAAATATAACATCGATCGACTTCTAAATTCAACAATTAAAAAATATGGACGTTGTATATTCAAATAGAAATTGACAATCACTTCTGAGTGGTATCAGCAATTCTAAAACTCTTCTATGATTTAGTCATACCTTGCAATTACATCTCTCTTCTTGGATCTCAACAGGAACTGGTTCTTCTCCTTAGTTACGGCAGTCATGCAGCTACTACTAATAACAATAACAAAATCTTTTAATTGAGTTCAATTAAGTATCCTTTGCATGTTTATCTATATATCTATGGAGACAAGTGCATTCTAGCATATCTAAATGTCGCGATGGAGCATCACTAGGGCTCTAAAGTCAATTGGAGATTTATCTCATTTGAAGCAGTTTTGAGCAGGAATAAATGTGGTCAATTCATTAATTCGTTTACAGTTTACGAATAACACAAAGTATCTTACTCATAACAGTTGCGATGGGCTGCAAATAAATAAAACACACTTACCTAAAATATATGAGGAAAAAGATTAAGTTCATTATAATAATGTCGTACATGTTTTTTTTGGTAGGAGTGTATCACAAACGATTATAACAACACTCTCATTTTTACTATTCAAAACTATAAAAATCTACATAATACTTGTGCTGTTATAGTGACCGCCTAAAATGCGATTATGAAATAGTCAAAAAGAATTTTGATTAAAAAAACGTTTTTACGCATTCAAACGTCCCAAATCCTAATACTTAATTATTAGAAAAAGGCTTAATAATAATGTCTATATCAACTTCAAGACTTACAATCTAAGATCACAAGTCTTAACAATCTTAAAACGTGATTCCGCGTCTATGTCATCATTTACTGACGTGGGCATCACAAATTATTATGGGGGTTGACATGTCAAAAAATGCAAAATTCTAAAGTTACGATGAACATGTAAGATAAATGATAAATGTAGCCATGTTTATGTATGAGGAATCAACTTGAGCTACATATGTGTTTGCTTGACTCTGTACTATAAATATATCATAAAACAATGGATCAAAGAAACCCTAACAAATTAATTATTATAGAACAAAACATTTAATAAATACAATATTTCTTTACAAAATGGAATCTTAATTCCTTTCAAAATTATAAATTAAAAAGATACTTTTATTTACTTTGTTGGTTATTTAAGCAACTAGGACTCCTTGGTCATTGGAAGTCAACTTCTACGTTGATTAAACAAATCATTTATAACATCCATTTCAACATGGGATAGGCTTATTATACTGATCATATCTGTGATATATTAAAATATATATTTCATAAAATAAACTACAACTTTAATAAATCATCACAAAGTGTGTCACACTTAACCTATTTATGTTTATAAAATAGACAAAAGAGGATAAAATTGGACATCATACAAATACTCATAATTAAAAAATAATTATTAATGCACCAAAATGTGTATATTATCCAAGGAATAAGGTTTTTACTGAGTTAAATATTATCTTTGAAGGCTTAAGGATTTTTAATCAAACAGCAAAAAATATAATTTAAATATATAAAAAACTAAGAACAAAGTAACTAAAGTAAATACAGTAACTTAGTTGTTAATACCACTATTCTTGTGTTTATAATATTTATTCAATGCGTTATATATATTATTTGTTTTTTACTTTGTATTATCTTCAGCATAAATGAAGTTGATATAATACATATCTCATGTAACAGGACACTGTTAAGATCAAATAATTTTGAGAGGCTAGAACTACAAATATAAACAATCATAAAGCGTAAATCCTCAAACAACCTAGGCAATGGGGCCTTGATTCTTATTTATTTATTTTTGAAACATCTATACGAAAGACTTACAAAACGGGACTTATATCTAATATAGGTACTATACCTATGTTACTGGTATGTTGGGATGGTACATACAAAATGAGCCCTGTCAGAAAAATAAATAATCGATCGACCAAAAGAAAGGGAGTCTAATTAACATGAATGACATCATCTGTTCAATCTTATTGTAGGAATCTCCTCTTGGACTTGTAGTATATAGAAAGAATATTAATGAGGCGAAAAAGGGGGGGTTCTCCAGGGGAAGTGAGAAGAGAAAAAAAACCGATAAAGGAAGATTTCCCTTCCACGCCCACTCTTGCTATGCTCCACTTGAAAATAAGGAAACACACACCCCAGACGACCCAATGACTCTCAATGAAAAATTAAAGGGGGTTAAAGTCCTGATCGTAATCAACATCCTCTTAAGCCAGCAATATTTATGTTACTAGAATAAAAATAATAGTCAATGACCAAAGACTCTTTTTTAAAGATCTTGAAGCAACAATAACGAAATTAAGTTTTTCCTATTAACAATATTTCAAAAATTCTACCTCATTGTTATATTCAAAGATATCAAACTGGAACCCTTTTTCAAACGTGGAAATCGGAAATAGTATTATTTTAGTTACGATTTAAAGATAAAAACCAGCACGAATTTCAATTTGAAAGATCTTTACAAAATTTAAACTGATATTTTGTACTACAATGTGATTGGTTGAAAGAGAAAGAGTGTGAATAATAATGAAAAAGACAGTTGACATATAGACAAAACATTCAATTCACTTGTTGCCGTTGATGCAACAACTCAGAGCTAAGACTTTCGTCATCAAAAAAATAAGCACCGTATTATATGGATCCGTTGTATTTATAAAGTCTCTGAATATACCACTACTCCAAAGCCACATGTTATTATAAGCCATGTATAGCAAATCTTCACACTTGAGAATTTGTAATAGTTTTTTAAAGTTTGTTGTAATAAATGTTGTAACCATGTTGTCCTTCTTTGTTTTACTTTTTGAAGGTTTATATCGGACAATATAAGGAATGTAGTAAATGGATTATACTCCATAGGCGCCATCTTAGTTAGCATTAAAACATGAACGACTATGACGTCACTATGTACTTATTTACTTTTCTAGTTCTTTCTATTCATTGTACAGCGTAATAAGTATTGATTATGTTTAAAGGATATTTATTATCATGTAGATAATTGTCAATAAAAGTTAAAATTTATTAAAAAATATGATGAAATAATATTATGTACATACATGCACACTAAATCAATACACACATAAATAAATAAATAATAAATATATATATATATTACGCTTCATACAACATATAACAGAGCGATCACTGTCTTAGTTTAGACTAATTATTAAAAAATCAAGTGTAATCATAAGAAAAAAAACTTTTACAAGTATTACTCAGTTATGAAGCCTTTAAAGACCTTAATGGATATATATTTAAACAATTAATGGAAACCTTAGGAACTCGCTTTTGTCCGTGTTTGTCAAAATCAGAGTCAAATTTATCAAATGTACGAAATCATCGTTGTTAGTTTATGCTTCGCCTCCTTTGTATTATCTCAAAATGATGCTAATTTGATTTGTTTTTTATATTAAATACTTTATAAGAGTTGTGAGAACAATGAAATGCACACCTAACTATCATATTTGCTCATGAAAATTCCAAAGCTCTCAAATGCAAAGGATTAATGGATATTTAATTTGTCAAGATGTTTCCCCCTTATCTTTAAACATATATGCCTTATAGAGTGAAGAAGATATATGATATATGTACAATTATTGAATTCCATAATTGAGCACGGGTCTTCTTTCATAAGTCAAATAGAAGAAGGATATTTAGAAGAGTATCAAGTAACATCGATGAAGAAAAGAAATTTGTCTGACTCCTCATTGAATTACTCTTTGGATATGTGACCGTTCAAAGTGCGTACGGCTTTGAATGCTTAGAAGTCGGTGCTGATTTCTTAAGAAAATAAATTATTTTTTTTTTGTTCTTGCTTTGGACTCAATAATTCATTTGGAATAATGATTAGAATTTATAATAATGCCAGATTCAAGGACTTTCTTGACTCTTTCGATTAATTCAATAAAGAAATAATTAGAAGGGTATTACAATATGTCGGATGGGTTAAGATCCAAGACCATTCAATTTTGTCTTTGATCAAAGATCTTAATTTGTACTTTGGATGTCGGATATAAAGAAATCCATCTTCTTTTATTAGTTAACAGTTGTTAATTTGTTTAACCACCCAAAGGAAGTTTTATGACCGGATGCCAGTTTTTCTTCTTCTAATATACGCTGAAATATACTTAGTCCATGATATTTGTATTATTATTGTTTGACAATAAGGAATAGCAAATGAAAGTTTCACACTATGGGAATAAGTACGAGGAGGCTCTAATTTTTACATATTGTACTTGATCTTCTAGGTAAAAATGTATAAATGAATGAGGGAGCCAGTTTTTGTTGTTGTTGTGAAGTCCTTCTTTTCAGACACGAAAAAAAATACTTATATTATTTAGGTGGACCTAATGTTTTGTATAATAGAGCTATACAGGGAGGGGATTTAAAAAGAAAAGTGAAGAGATAAGAATCATAAATGGATATATTAAAAGTAGACATCCCTATAAAAAGAACCAAAGAAAACCAGGTATATATCGTAGGTATTGAAAGAAAATGACCGCCACCATGAAGTAAAGAAGAACTAAACATAGCACTTATGACCTTTTATCTATCTATACGAGTCTATCAATAGACGACTTTCATGAGAGATATTACTTGATGGAGGTAGTAAATATTGGAATAAGTCGATAAAATTAACACTAATTAAATGATTGAATTTCGATATTGTGCACAAAAAATCGTTTATGCTTTCATATGGGATTTGACATTTTTAAAGTCTTTTGCTGGGTTTTTTGATCCCACCACATTGTCGTCTATGGAATTCTACTTCCAGATACCCTGTTTACTACTTTAATCTTACTATGGCAAATATAGTATATTTATTTGTAACGATCTTTATAACGTTATCTTAAAACCGGCCATTAGTTATATTTGAGATATACAAATCCATTAATGCAGGACCTCAAAATACTTTAGAATAATCTGATTTAAAATAGTAGGTCGTGATACTCGAAAAGCAATCTCTATTCTATGGTAGATTCGATTTTTTTGCATAATCCCTCTGCATGTCAATAAAATATGCTAACCATTTACCAAATTGTTTTATAATATGCAGTGATCATAGTAGGTTTTCTGTCAACTTCATTTTATTATTATATACCCATATCTTCCCGTAGGGAAAATATATGATCGTGTAACGCATCCAAAGCTGTATAGTAACATTTAGCACTTACCACATTTTTCGTATATATATATATATATTTGTGTCGGCTATATATGTTTATAAAATATCCTTCAATCTATTGAATAAATCATCAAATATAAACTAGGCAATAATTTGCTTTATTAATATTATTTAATGATTTATTCAAATAGCAAATTAAGTTAAATCTACTAAATATTTCATTGAGTAAGTAAATGCATTGAAGTGTCTGTTGAATAAACATAGGAGCTACAAAGGTACTTTTTCAAGTGACTAATATGGCACAAACCTTTATAAAACATGAAATGCTTTAAAATATATATTTTTTGCATCATCCTCTTCAGGAAACATAAAAATATTTTTTAAGTCTAAGAATTATTTGCAATCCACGAAATATCCATTCGTTCCACTGCTTAAGTACTACTCTAAAAAAGCTCAAACATTTCCCCTTTCAAAAAAGAAATATTTCCGTTGAAAATTGAATGTGTAATGATTCCTCTTTTCCTGGGAATTGCATCAAGTAGAAAATAATATTATTTTCGTTTTACTCCCTGAAAATGCATGTATTTTTATGTATCTATATTAAATATTTACAGGTAAAGGATTAGTTCATTGTATCTTATACTGAAGTAGGAAGATTCGGCGGTTCGTTTAAAAACTTCTTCATTGTCTGATAAATATACTTTCCCCCTCTTGTATTTGTTATTTATTTCACTTAATACTATACATATTCCCTTTAACGTTGCTTTTAAGTAAAAGCCTCCTTTTATAAAAGTCAACATATAATTTAGTATTAAATAAATGCATATATTGGAACTTCTTAACACTTTTTGATTCACAAAGAGTCACAAAAATAATAATATCCATCACATTAGGACGTCAAAATAATTAAAATTATTTAAGTTTGATTGGATCAAGCGGCTTCAGTTCTTATGCCATTTATTAAAGTTTGCAGCACAAATCTTTTAGCAAAAAAAAAATCGCCAAAACGATGTCACAGAGATGCTCGACAATTAAGAGCACGCGTATCTTCCCCTCTCGGGATTCGAAACCTGCGTCCAGTTCAACATTGAGAGTTAAACACGCCTTAACCCCCACGGCTGTCGCACTCTCTTTTTTAACTCTCAATCTTGGGGTCGCTGGCTCGAATCCTGAGAGGGGAAGATACATTTTGTTTACTTCATTGAAAAGATCCTAGATTCGATAGACTACTTTAATACTATAATGCTTATTTATATTCTCAAGGATAATGCAATTTAATCGCACCATATACCTAGACAAAAATATTTTTAGACTTATATCATTTCTGTGTCTCAATGAGAGAGTAGCCACAATTAGCGTGATTTTTTTTCAATTTTTTGTTACTAAACGTTGATTTGTAGATTTTGCAGGTCAATTAAGTTGACCATAAATTGGCATTAACGCTCTTAAAGTTTGGATCAAGGACACAATTATATGTAATAAATTTCACTAATTTGATATCGTTGTTCGAGTATGTTGTGCTCCATCATGAAACTACAGTGATTTCTGAGCATAGCTATCAAAGAAACATTAACCGACACGGTGCATCGTTCTCAAACCTATGAATGTAAAATGTGAGCGTCTCTATTTATAAAACTCTTTATTATTCACGAAGAGTAAACATTTTTTCTAATACTATTAGTATTCCAATGTTCCTAATAGTCCTTGACCTAAATAATATCCAAATGTTATTTTATAGTTTGAAATGGAGTGGGTCAATGTTTGGAATTCCACTGTTGTTTTTTGTTCTTAAAGGTTTGTACACAACCATTTGTTCAAAAGGGAATATTCAAAGGAATAAAATCACCTTGATAATGCTTGTGCTCTATGTACTTCTAAGTACACACTTTTGTCTTAAGGCAAAAACGCTTTAAAAATATCAAATATGTTCTGCAATGGGGACCGCTTTTTAAAGAATAGGAAAAGTTATTATTGAGCATGCACATCCTTTTAAAAAGAAGGAATCTCATGCAACTTTGAGATCTAATTTAGTAAGATCAAATTATATTATTCCTCAATAAAACACAAGTTGACCACGATGTAGACAGTCTAATTATTTTTTTAAACATTCAAGATACATTTCCAAAAGGTGCGCAATTTTTAAAGTATATAAAGATCGAATTTCACGTTTTTGAGATTTGAGTGTCGGGCATCCCCTAAGATGCACAGAAATCACCTTGTGAAAGTTTGAACCAATTCAAATTACGTTAAGTATCACTCAACGCACCAAAAGTGTTGTAGCAAACTTATGTAGTAATTTTTTCTGTATTCAATTGCCTCTCCTGTCCTCCTCAATTGAAATCCTATTTTAAATAATTGAATACAAAATGTAAGGAAAATATCAAGGACTCAAAATGGTTTTTTGTTTTTATATACATTCGAAATTAAATGAGAAATTAAAGTTTGGAGATATTTGTAAAAAATAATAACTAATTCGGATTCCTTGAGATCTTATCTACCATTTGCGACTACTCTTTTTTTTGGAAATTGAGCAAAAAATAAGAGGTGATTCAATGACTGAAAAAATACTAAATAAGTTTACTACAAAACTTCCGTTGAGGAGACACTTAACGTCATTGGTCCATCGTTTCAACCATTCACATGATGATCTCTGTGCACTAAGGTAAAATCCTGGAGGATGTCCAACTTTTGAATCCAAAAACGTGAAATAGTTTCACCCTAATACTCTAAAAAAGATTATGCATACTATTCTAAATATTATAGAATACTTAAGATTGATTTTGAAGCATGTAATTCATATATATATATAATATATATATATATGTGTGTGTATATATATATATCAATATATTATAAAAAAGGACTAAATGGGGGAAGTAGGATATAAAATAAACCCTCTGCGGTCATTACCTGTCCTTGTCTTTAATGACCCTCCATTATCGCTTCAAAAAGGCTAATAAATATTTTTTTTTAAAGGTTAACTTATGCATAAGAGGATATTTAAAACT
>CP045895.1:5176954-5234949 GCA_013387185.1 Caligus rogercresseyi | reverse complement strand
ATTCTATGATTTTGTGATCAATAGTTACAATTCTTAAATAAAGCAATGTAATTACGTAAATCAACAATGAAATTAGTTTTAAAATCTCCTTATTATTTGTCAGGTTATGTTCTCCACCCTCAAATGACCTCCCCACATTCAATAGACCCATAAGATCCTATACAGATCTTGGACAAAGATAAGAATTCGTTATATATATATATAAATTATACACGGAAAAGAAAATAAGACATGAAGAGAGAAAGAGACTATTTTTCTATATATTTATCTTTTTGGGGAGATATCGTATCTGAGTCATCCACCCCCTGCTTTAAGGAAAGGGATCTTAGTGGTATCAATCAATCGTTGTAGCAGAGCAAGAGAGGATTACCATCATTCAATAGAATTCAGTGGTTTTTAGGTGGAGGCTTAGATGCTACAAATAATAAAAATAAGGATTTAAAATATGAGAAAAGATAGCACATAAATTTTCACTTCAAAAAAGAAAACCGAGGGAGGGTTTAAAAGGACGATTCCTTCCTTTAGTTGACTTACCCTTCCTTAGTCTAAGGAGTGCAGTAGTTCTATGTATGATTCGATGGAGGGAAAAAGCCCTTGGCTTTCTCAAGCTTTTTGTACTTCAATATAAGTGACCTGTCAGTTGAAAAATGACTCTAAATATTTTGATGCCCAGCTATGAATATACCTCAAATAATAATTTTGAGTAATTATTTAATAATTCATAAAACGCTTTTTCGATTTTTTTGTTAACAAAAATGTGATTATAGTATATAATATTAGTGTCGCATGCAGTTGGGCTTGTGTGTCCCTACTAATTCAACAATTTTTTATACGATTTGATTCCAGTATAAATTTAAACTAAATTTTTTTTATACTCAAAATATTCAATGAAAAAGTATTTTCAAAGAAGTCTATGTTTGTCGAGACTTATATTAATCAATTCTCAGAGCCATGGGTCCAATCAAAATAAAATATTCTTCAGCGAAAATGTTCATTTATTTTGTTTTTACTCAGCATTATCATGATTTTTATACTCTGAATTGAAAAAAATGATTTACTAAAAACGACACAGTAGGTATTCTACATATGTAAAGGAATTGTTACTCAAGAACCACAAGTTTCATTAATTCAATTGTTGTCCAATATTACTCTAATATTTAAGGAATATTTGTTTTATAACATTTGTCTTTTATGTCGAATTTTGTAATGCTGCGATTTAAAATTATATATATATATATAATTATCCAAGCCAATTTTCCATTTTTTAAATGTTGAAAACAAAATATATTGATAATCAGGGGGCAAAATTATTGCATATTATTACATTTTATCATTTGGATTTTTTAAATATTAAGTGGTAAATATTTATAAATTACTAAAATTGTAATTATTCCAAATATTATTTTGCTCCAACTACTCTAAATGAATACTCTAAGTACTATTGATAAAAATAATGTTAACTTTGTATGATGGACATGATGAACTGCCCCAATTATACCTGAAAATAAAAAAACTATTCACACAAATATAATATTGATGCCCTTCCTAATTAGTTTTATTTTAAATTACATATATTTAGTAGTTATTCTCTTTGCTTTATATTAGTGAAATTAATTGTACATATCTTAAATACTGCAATAGTAGCTTATTACTATCAATTTGTGACAATGTGTATAAATATAAATTTTATATAAAATGAACAACTTCATTAGAGATATGTTTCAAAACAGCAGATTAATCTTAGGTGAGACCAACCAAGCCATGGTTTTATATTAAAAGAGGTATTTTTACCATTCATGATACTTATCAATGTTAGGAAAGTAACATCCATGAAATGTTTCCGAAATAATATGTGTATAAGTGGATAAAATACTACTATTGGAATTATGTATTTGTAGTTGACATGAGTTTTTATTTATTTTGGTGTTTAAGATATTTCTTTCGATTATGAAACGAGCTAAAATAAATAAAAAAGTGCACAAGAAAAAAGTTACACCTTTTAAATATGGTTTGTTAATTGATATTGCCTAAAAATAGCATATCAGCTTTTTAGCTGAAGCGTCACATATATACACACACAATAACTGATGTTATGTCTCTCTCTCTCTCTCTCTCTCTCTTACCGGAAGGAACAAGAAAAGTTTTTCTTGAATGAGTCATAGGGATTCACTTTAGGCTCACTCACTCACCATCCCTTCGTCCTCTGCTCCCTTGGATTCTAACTACAGACATAGAACATCAAATACAAATGCGTATTTCTGATAATGAAGTAGGGGGAGAAAACAAACCTTGTTTGCATCGTTAAAAATATGTTAAAGCAAAAGATATAACATCTAATTAGTAAAGTTTCCAAGTCCAGACATATAAACCTTCCTATTCAAATATATAATCACCGAATCATTAAAAATTTCAAATCAGAATTGTTGTAATTACATATATAATTCACTGGTAAATACAATCAAATATTTGTTTTGTTTGTTTTTTTTAAGTTTTTTTATTTGTTTGTGTTGCAGGGTACTGAGATATTGATTATTTTTGATATATTCATATTTGTAGCCTATATAACTGGCTAGGTATATATTATATATATATATATATATATATATATTAGTTTATGTTTTGGACAGGGGCTGCTAAAGCCATATGAAACCAATAAATATCATACATAATTCATTTCGATACATGAATCATAAAAATCTATATTTAAAAAAAATCCAATAGAAATCTACCTAAAATAAAATATACAAAATAACTTAACCAACATAAATATCTTAACGTAAAAGCACAGAAAAGCTCAAAAAAGATTATGTTGGTCAGGATTGACCAAAAAATATTACTTATGTTCGTGATTATACAATCAATATATAGCTATGTTAAAATAAAGGAAAATATGTTTTCAAATATTCATTATTACATACTTTTACAACAGATAACACAAATTGCTTTAATTTACTTTAAAAAGACGATTCAGAAGGACGAGTCTGTTCTTGTGGATATCCATTACTTTTTCAAGGCTTTAATCTATACGAAACAACATATACAGCTATATAATGTTGAATAGTCTCAACGTCTTACGCATATTATTATTTGTCAAGGTCCTTGGCGTCATTCCAGTTTTAAATGCAAGCAGAAATAGTTGTCCTTATCCTGCTTTTTTAATATCAACGTTTTTGTCAATGTTTATCATTAATCAATTTAAAGAATTGCTGATGAAAGGCCTTATAGGCAAAGCTGCATATAGCCTGTTGGCCTATCTTTTAAAAGTCCAAGTTAGTTGTACAAATGGTCATTGGAATGTAGTTCTCTATAAAGGGCAATTAGTTATATATACATATATATATATAGATATTTTGTGGCATTCTAACTGTTTATCAAAAACATACAAAAAAGAATCAAAGAAGTAATAAAATAAAATGATGAATCAGATATTTAAACAAAATCCCTGCTTTTTACATTTAAAAAAATAGTTTGGGTACATGGGAGCTAGTTTCATTAATTGCTCAGTTGATATAGTTACATTCAAGTGTGGTATTTTTTTAAAAGAAAAGTTTAAATAATTTTATTCTTCTACTGCAAGATAAATACAGTTTGAAAAAAAAACCACACTAAAAACATACAGATAATATAAGAAAGGAATTCAAATCTGGACATTTACTTATAAAGAAAAGTATTTTTCTAAAGATGAATTGTTTTAAATGGAAGGCAATCAACTTTTTTTAAAAGTAATCACACATATAAATAATTATTCTTACTCCTTGATTAATTGAGCTGATAAAATTATATCTTCTGTAATATTCGGGAAGTTATCTACCAAATGAGTTAATCTATTTTAAGGGGGGGGGGGGGGGAAATGAACACTTTTTCATGAATCCTATATCATATGGCCACTTCTAAAGCTGATGCATTTTCCATTATATCAAAACACTCATTTCTCTTATATTTATACACAGCAGTATTTTAATCCCACGAATGAAAACTAAATATATTATATCAAAAGACTATATATTATATACCTTAAAATGCTTGTTTCATAAATAACATATTATCAGCATGTGTATCTTCTTTTCCACAATATAAACATTATTAGCAAACATGTATAAAAGAAAGAAAGCTCCTCGCCTTATGCTTGAATGAGGGTTTTAAATAAAGTTTGCATCGAATACCCCCTCCTCATTTTGTTATTTTGTATTTGTTTTCTTGTCATGTATGCATTTATTTATAACCCTCAGCAACAGCTGTATTATGTGTAACATACAATTTTATTATGTAGATATATTTGTTTATGACATATAAATAGCAAATGATGATATATTTTATTTTGAATACTCTTTACAATCCCAACCCAATCATTACATAAAGGTTTATTTATAAAATGAATTTATTTGTAGAACATATGAATTGCACAAAAAAATTATTTGAAGCGTCACACTGAGCTACCAAATATTATTATCAGGAGCACACCAGTCAACGAGTCCCGGGACTATCTACCAGATGGCGCCATTAAGTATTTTGTTGGAAGTACATTCTTTCAAAATAATAAATCCAAATTTTATGAACATTATGTTGATTATTATTCATCAAACAAAAGTGATTGAAGTTACTTTATTTCTTTGATTATAATAATAAAGTTTTAAACTCCATTCGGCTGGATGTCTCATTGTACTACTTGAAGTACATAATTGTTACCAACACTCTATCCCTGGCAAGTATATTTGGAAGGACTAGTGATGAAAGATTTTGCTTTTTTTGTAAGGACTCCTTGGAGACTTTGAATCATTTTTTTTAGAGTGTCCCTTGGTTGATGATTTTTTAAACAAGTTAAAATTGTGTTTTTTACCAATTTCAATTAATTTAACTTCAAAGGAATTGGTTTATTTGTATCTGGGCAATAATCAAGAGGAAGTAAACTTTATTACAACTAAAGTTCAGTATATTTTATATCAATGCAGAAGTATGAAAACCCCTCCTCCCCAAGATTTCGACCCTATAATAGATAATGTTTTGTTGTGTTTAGGCCGTTTGAAGAAGAATTTTTTGATGTGAATTGTTTTTGAAGATGTTGAATAAATAGTACCGAGTGTAGAAAAAGAAAAAAAATACCTTTAATCCAATGTTGTCTTTTGATTTATCATTATTTTTTAGAGTTTAAAAACAGTATTCAAGTCAATGTTTAGTTTTTAAAATGCTAACTTTCCGCTCTTCCATCTTAAACAATAATCCAACGATAGTTTTCTCAATACAAGAGCCGTATTTTAATATAAATATCAATGATAACCCCCTAAATTAAAATAACCCCAGTTTATTTTTATAGGTTACTAGCGAATGTTACCCGGCGCTGCCCGGGATTTTCCAACTTGACAATAGTCTGGAATGGAAAAAAAAATCACACGAATAATTTTAGTGATGTCATCGCATGTGATTTTTCATATTAAAATAAGTTCCTTAAAAAGTCGTCATTGGGTTTTCATTGCCATTTGTTCCGTTTTGTATTCCTTACGGCTGGGTATTTAAACATTGTACAAAGAAGAAATCACATGAATAATTTCAGTGATGTTATTGAATGTGACTTTTCATATTAAAACCAGTTCCATAAAAAGTTGTCATAGCTCTTCATTGCCATTTTTTTCCGTTTTGTATTCCTTACGGCTGAGTATTTAAACATCGTAAAAAGAAGAAATCACGTGAATAATTTTAGTGATGTCATCGCATGTGACTTTTCATATTAAAACCAGTTCCGTTAAAAAGTTGTCATAGCTCTTCATTGTCATTTTTTCCGTTTTGTATTCCTTACGGCTAAGTATTTAAACATCGTAAAAATATGAAATCACGCGAATAATTTTAGTGACGTCATCGCATGTGACTTCTCTTTTAAAATCAGTTTCTTAAGAAGTTATCATTGGGTCTTCATTGTCATTTTTCCGTTTGGTATTCCTTACGGCTGAGAATTTAAACATCGTAAAAGAAGTTATATTTAAATCATTTCATGAAGTGCCTATGTTATTTTCTTATTAGTTCCTAAAAAAGTTGTCTTTGAATCGACATTGCCTTTTTTACATTTTCTATTCCTTAAGGCTTGGTATTTAAACTTCATAAAAGAAATTATTTTGAAGCCATTTCATAGAAAACATAGAGTGCCGAAGACATGTATGGTAGTAATGAACATTAAAGTATTAGTTGGATATCCGTTGATGGGGGAAAACAGCAAAAACTTAAGAGAGAGTACGACTATATATATTTATCAAGAAAAGTTGAGAGTGGTTGACATCACTCTCCATCTCTAGGCATGATTAAAATTTGATTAGCGCGATGTTGCGTTTATAAAAAAATGTTATTTTCCACAAAACTTAAATTTGGGGGGAAGACAGGGATAGAAAAAACTTATTTTTAAGTAATCATGTAGAAAACGAATTTTCCAGTAAACACCGAATAAAACAAAAACACGTCTTACTACCTCAGTCTCATCCACAAAAAGTTGGGTCAAAATCTAACTTGGCAATTTAAAAAATCGATAAAAACGTTTTGGCGAATATAATAAGCATGTCGATGACGAATTTCCAGGAGTTGATAACCCCACTAAAACACTCCTTGAGCTCTCAAAACTATTCACTAAAAATTTCGTCAGGATCTAATGAACCGTTAGGGAGATACAGGGAAACGAACAAACACACGAACGAACGAACGAACGGAATTATATTTTTAATAATACAGATTACACATAATCTCCATAAGGTCAAAAAATAATAATCTTGCCAAATTTTTGCTTAATAAAACTCACTAAAACTAATAGATACTCGTCATTACGCTTTAGGATTTGAGAATATTTTTATAAAATACATAGTTTTGGTTTTGTTGTATTGCTTATTATGAAATAAGTCAACAAACAAGAATTTATACACATAAAATAATTGCAACCAGAAAATGACAAAAATAGAATTAAGTCCCTGAGCCCTTACTTTTTGTCCATAGCTCAACTAATTCTTATGTAAAAATTGTGTCTGCAAAATATAGAATCAGAAATCTTCTATCTGCTTCTGTGCTAGTGTAGAACATAAATAGCAGTGTTTTGTTATTTATTAAATATAATTTTTAATTAATTATTTTGTTCTTAGTTAGCACGAAATCATGAATTAGCCTATAAAAACAGGCTTAAGTACTACAGTCTTTACAGAATTTAGTAAAGCATATTTAAAAGCGTGGCTGACAATTTGGTCAATCCTCATTGAATTACTGGGGCTACAAATCAGATTAGTCATCATTATTCACTAGTTTTCTTAAGACGATTCGTTTGTATCAGATCCAAAATATATTTCATATACTAAAGAAATAGAATTTATTATTTAGATATAGAAAAACTGAACCAAATATCTTACGCTTAAAACAATTTCGTGACCTCGTGATATATTAAGAAATGTAAAATATTAACAAACTAGAAAAATATCATACATCCCCACCGACCAAATAAAAATTAAAATACAACCATAACACGGAAAAAATGGGTGGGAAGACTTCGTCATTAGGAATTAGTTAATAAAGTATATTTAATACTGTTTGGCAAAAAAACATTCTGGATTACGATAAGTAGTTTCATATGTGAAAGGTAAGAACATTTTTAATAAATATTGATGTTCTCGAATGAAATTGTAATGCTTATGCACTTGTTATCCTGACATGAAATGCAGTCAAAGATATCATAAGTATTTCGCTTCACATTACACATGATTGCATCAAATTTTGCGTAATATATCAGTAAGCATGTATCATTTTTTAAGGTTTTTTATTACCGTAATATCTGGACGATAGTAGATCAACAGCTCTTCACCTGCAAGTATAAAATAAAGAAATACATTATTAAATGTTGGTGAAAGGACATCCAATTTATGTACACAATATTAATTCATATTTGATATACAATAGTACGATGTCAGTAATGTTACTTTATATCGTTAATTCATATCGGTTCACATTTACTATATACTATATGGATCTTACTCTAGCTGAAGATGGAATGGAAATGTATGTTTAATTGTAAAAACAAATTGCAAAGCTCAAGATTTACAAAAATTGGGATATTAATTTTTTTTTGCTTTTTTCAATTTTCTATCTACTAAGTCCATATTCAGTTTTTTATTTGCTTTTTACACTAACACTTTTCGCTTGTATTATTATTCCAAGGCCCTCAGCTTTTAATAGCCCATCTATACCTTGAAAATAAAATTATTCCAGCCAATATGTGCACCCTTGGATTACACATTATCATTTAAACAACAGGTTCCAAAGACACCAGTTAAAATTTATTGAGAGTCCAAACACCAAGCAGTTTAAGATGTCATCCAAGTGCCACTGCGTCCTCGGGCTCTAGCTAAAAATTATGGTAATTCTGGATGAGTCATTTACATCCAATTAATATGCTTCAGGTTTGGTGTGATTCAATTTTGTCATATTGGCATTTCAGTGCTATAGGGCCCTCAGGTGCGTCAAGTAGTAATTACAATATAAATACCTCCAACGGAAATATCAGGTTATCAGGTTCTTCGGGTTCCACATGTTATAATGGTGGGTCACATTAGACGTAACCCCAGGTATCAGGGTTTGTTAATACTTAAACATATAAATAACTTTAACTACATATAATTTTACGTCATAGGCTCAGACATAAGTAATCCATAGTTTTGTTTTCTTATTTGAACATGTATGGTAGTATATATACTTTCTTCATATATATTTATTCTGCATAAAGGAAGACAGAACCAGTCCCTTAGGTGAATTGAATTAAAAGTGATTTATGGTTCATTCAGAAAGGGGTTCTGGGTGAGGCTGGTCCAAGGAGGGAGGATCAGTCGTCCTCCCCTCTCACGCACACACATCAGACCATCCAACCCCCCACAATGTATTATAATCTTGTTATTATAATAGAAGCATAACTATGAGATGAATAAAGAACATCATCAAACTTTCTACAAAATGTTTCTTTGTATACATGGTTAAGTAGTTGGCGAGTGGGCGGAAATGAAATTTGTAGGTTCCTTTTTGATTAAATTATAGGCGTGACCCTTGTTTGAACAATGATCCTCGGAACAATAAAAAAATATGGAAAAGACTGTGGGTGGATGGAAAACCAATGTACAGTAATGCATTATAATAAATAATTGAGTCTTCAAATAACAAGTCTTTATTTTTATTACCCTCTATGTAAGTAGATAGTCATACTATTTTTTTCCTTCAAATAACTTTATTTATTTAGAGAAACAAATCATGTTAATAATAGTCAGCGAAATAATGTACTTCTCAACTTGTCAAAAACACTATAATGGGTCTTATTAAATTATGTGACATCTATAAAATGAAAATAAAAATCCTGCAGCTAAATGTGTGAATAGCATTATTATACATAATTAAACTAGCAAGTACTGTTAAGTAGTCTTTATTTTAGATATTCTGAAGACACTGTTGTCAATGTATGTCCTGCCATTATTTTTATAAATTTAATAGTAATAAGTATATATCTATATAGGACGATTGCTTAGTTCATTTGCAGAAAAATCTTACATGTAAATTGACGAGCTTTATATCTCAAAAACCTCCTTTTATAAATAAGTAATGCCTTACCCTGAAGTTCTAATTTCTCTTATCTCCAAACTCAAATATCCTTGTTTAAGTACTCAACAATGTTAATATAAAACTGAAGGAGGTACTCCGACGGCTTATCCTCCTATGTCATTCATCTCATTGTAAAATAAATTTGTAAAATTATATAATTATATATATATATATATATATATATATATATATATATATATATATATATATATATATATATATATATATATATATATATATATATATATATATATATATGTGTGTGTGTGTGTGTACATGTATATATTGCAGTTTTAAAGATCAATGCGAGGCCATATAATGTTAGATATCTGAATAATAATAAAACTAGTAATTCATTTTTTAATATTCCACAAAAATATTGTGAGCATAAAAGATTATAATATATATGAGATTCTTTGTTATCAATAGCAGTAACATAATAGTTAATAGTATGTCGAACTACTGTGCCACGACGTATATTTGATTTGAATGTTAGTACAAGTCCATACAAAAGGAAATACCATGTAATCTAATTTAACTTTTAGAATGCTTGAATGGAAGAGACTTAAAAATAAATAAAAGCCTCGAAGTTTTATATTATAAATGAATTTTGCAATTACTCTTAGAAATTTCTAGAAATAAGTAATTAATTCATCAAAAATAAAGTAAAAATCTTTTAAGTTCTCTCAATGTTACAAATCATTGATGTCTGTAGTTCAAAGATTAGTAATCAATTAACAAGATTCCGATGTCCAACAAAAATAATCACTAAATACATAGTTTCTATATCTTTATATGTATATTTATGTACACTCTAGAAGACTAGAAATTAGGTCCAATAAATATGGATAACTTAGTTTGTAAGTTTTTTAATAAAGTTCATTTAGCACAGTATTGATGTTTAATCTGAGCTAAAATAGTTTATTCAGTGTTTAAAATATGGTGCTACATAATGAACACACTTTTAATAGATTTACAGTTTTTAATAAAACTTTTATCCCCTTTTTCTGTACAGAGCAAAGACTAATCCTTATCAAGAATAAACTTGGGGAGGAGAATGTTCTCCATAAATAACTTTTTCTTTCACACTGCATCTCAAGACGTGATGTTCTAAGAAAGTACACGATGAACAACATGTCCTACAGCATTCTGAAAGGAACCATTTGTGTCGTCTAAACAAGTGAATACATACTTATGTATAAAGTCTGGAGGCTATACACTTCTAAAGATGGTCTTGTATTTACATGAATATGACCTATATTAGATGTACCCATAAGATAATATATATATTCTATTCTTAAGCATTATTTTATATTCTTTTGCAAACCCCGTAGTTTAAAACATATATTTTCTATTTGGCAACTCTTATTTTTTTCAACGAGTTATAGTCAATGGAAGGTTTATATATTGTTATGAATAATACAACAAAATAAGCATTTTTTTCTGTCCGTGTGAAGATTTTCTTTACTTAATTACTTATCATATGGTACTGAGGCGTAGTTGATTCAAAGGATTTGTAAATTACATGAATTTAACCCAGTTCTTAAGTTTAAAGCTCAAAACTCTAAGCTGATGTTCACATTTCAAAAGCCAAGAGTGAAGTGATGGATTACTTGATAATGTCGACTATTCTTCTCACGTTTTTTGTCTCTTAACCAATCAAATTTTCGAAAAAAGTTTCATAATTGCATCCATATATATATATATATATATATATACAGGGTTAGGCAGAATTAGTGAAACATAGAAATGACACAATAGCTCCCAAAATACTTAATTTAAAAATATATTACTTCAAAAAGATATTTGACAACAATTGCTTCAAAACATTTATTACAGAGTTATTGCACGTATCTACCATTTGCTCGAACCACAGCCCTAAGTCTCTTGACCACACCAGTGCATCTATTACGCACAATCTCCTCTGGAATCTTGTTCCAGGCAGCCTCAGCTGTGGCCATCAGCTGGTCATTATTGACCCTTGGTTTAGCATTGGCTTTCCTCTACACCATCCCCTACATGGCAAGGTCAAGAGGGTTGCAATCAGGAAATGAGAGAGGCCAAAGCTCCTTGCTCCAAAAGTGGTAAAAATTGGCTGCACACCAGTCCTGCACAATCTTTGCAGTATGGGTAGGAGCTCCGTCTTGCTGGAAGCAGACAGGGACTCCACCAAACTCTTCCTGAATCCACGGGAATACTTTGGTCTTCAGGAAGTCCAAGTACAAGATCTTGTTGCTGGAATCCGGAGCAAGGGTGATTTCTTGCCATTGGAGGCCACGGCCCCCAAACAATCAATGCCGGCTTCTGCATCTAGTAGACGTTTCTGAATTCTCTAGGATCTTGGAAATATCCCTGCACAATATACGATCATTTTGAGGATTGAACTTCTTTGTGGTCTCGAAAAGTTTCTCATCAGAGAAGATCACAATGACACTAGGGTTGTCTGCGTGCAATTTGAGAACCAACTTTGATCTAGCCTTCCTCTTGACCCTGGTGGCCTCGTTTAGTAGATGTATCTTCCTGTACTTGAACGGCTTCATGCCCAGGTCAGCTTTGACCACCCTCCCGATGGTCCTCACAAATACGTTGTACTCCTGAGCCATCTTATTCATTGAGCGGGCGGGTTACGAAGTATCTTGCCGGCGACGGCCTTGGTCAGCCTTGGTGTACTCACTGATCGCTTCTTTCCTTGTTCAGGCTTCTTTGTGGTTTAGCCTGTCTCTTTAAAATAACTTTTTTGGAACGCCAGATGAAGGTTCAGCTTACCCCAAGCATGATCATGATAGCCTTGTGGGACTGGCCAGACTCCAACAACTTGACGATGGTCGTTCGCTTGCTTTCAAGGTATATTTCGTCGTTGTTTTCAACAAAAGTTGTGAAAAACAATACAGCAGATGTACAAATGTACGCAAAACATAATTTTATATCATAACAAAACCTCTCAGATTCATATTTAGAAAGATATTGCACTTACAATCCGATGTTTCACTAATTCTGCTGAACCTGTATATATATATATATATATATATATATATATATATATTCATATATATATATTCTATATATATATATATATATATACATACTTATATATATAAATATAAAATACTTATATTTATATACATATATATACATCATATGGGTTTTAATACATTTAGGATGTACGGCTATAATTACCTGTTTGTAATTGCGAGATTCTTAGAACAAAAATAAATAATGATAACCTTTATTTTAAAGACTTGGTTTTTAATAGCACAAAAGATATATTAATAGTCTATAATTCTATAATCTAAAATTACCATAATAGCAGAAATGGCTCTTGAATTTAATTTTGCAAAGTTTGGGTATATATTTTTAAGGATCATAAAAAAACTTAACTGACACTTAAGTACAATTGTTCAAAAATATCTTTTGAGGCTTTGATACGAATGCATACATTGAGACAAAAGCATAAAATCACTATTCCAAGACACTGAAACCATTTTTGTATGATGAAATATAGTTACAAGAAACAAAGGGTTTTTATATTTTGATTAAATCTATTATTGCCTATCCGACCGTCATATATAACAGTATCCATATAGTTTCGTTTGAACGAAGGTATAAGTACAAATAGATTGTACTTAAAAGTAAAGACCCAAACATATTTCCTATAACCCATATGATCCCTTTATCCTCACAAAATATCAATGCATTATAATAACATCTACAAAATATTTATACCAGACTTTTGGATATTTCCCTTTAATCAAGCTCTGTTATTATTTAATAAAAATAATAATTTTGGAAAAATGGTAAATCAATGGTTTTCCCCTTTCAATCGTTGAAAAGGTTCCTCTGAGTTTGCCTAGGAAATTGCTGATGAAGAATAAATAAAGAAAAATGTAGAAAGAAAATCCTCCTACTGAGCTCCCCTAAATCCGTCGGCTACATCAAAGGAATATTCAATTGATCAATCAAGCAGTTGTGAAAATAGAAAAGACAGACAGACAGACACACATACAAAGCCGTAATCGTAATTTTCCAATTGTGATTTTTTTAAATAAGATAAAAAATGGATTATCAATACATTACACCAATTAAAAGCAAAAAAACAACTTTCTAAGGTATTAGACTATTGTTAACGTGCCGATTTGGTTTGATATCCAGGTAAAAATTTAAAATCAGTCCATCGTATACAAACTTTTTATTAGAATCATTTTCTTGGCAGCATGGAAATGAAAGCTTTATTTATAATCTTACGATGTAATATATAGTATATAAAGATGGTTTCGAAAGATTCGGTTCTGTCATCAAAAACCATTAGAAATTATTATTCGAAGATTAGAAAGCAGAAGTAAAATTTATATCAGTAAAAGCGAAAAGAAGAGGAATTTAGATTATTAGAAGCTTGAAGATAAGCTCTATCTCAAATGTTTGTATTTAATTCAATTTAAAACGTTTTCGTTCGCCTTCTGAGAGGGAAAGGTGTTTTATGAACATCATGGAGAATATCCTAATTTTGTGCTTGAACATTATAATAAAACATTTTTTAGCAAATAAACTGGCTTAGTCTTTAAATTCATACAAAGATTGAAAGTATTTAAGCTTTTCTTTTGAAAAACGTTAATATAATGTTTTTTATGTTTTGTGTACAAAACACAATTTTCTTTTCATATCTATTTTATATATGTGTTTATATATTTTATATACGTTGAATATAATTAAGCCTCTATTAGTATAAAAATAAACGTTGATTCATGTTCCTAGAAACGTCAATTCCCCTTATAGATTTTTATACATATGTTTCAGCCTTGAATAAATAACTTTATACGACGAAAAAAAATAATGCATACAAAACTTGTCTTTGGATTTCATAGGTAATTATTGATTTAAAGAAACAGGAAATAACATTCCCCTGTATTCCAAAATCATTTAAAATAATTGACCTTTCTGATTTGCCGAGGATTTCATTCATCTAAAAATGAATTCTTTTTTACATGCATAGATAAAAAAACAAGGGCATTTGAGCAATAAAAAAATTCCCATGACTGAGCTTTAAGTAATAGTAAGGCAGGAGGTCGTTTGAGGGAAATACTTTGAGAAGGAGTTGAGTGCTGCATCAATCTGAAGAGACCGGTGAGCACTGTGAGGATACCTCTTATACGATGACGTCACTAACGTCCTTCACCATTGACATCACAGGAGCCCCAAGTGCTTCCCCCGGCCTGATAGCTCTCTATAATCTTAAGATTGAAATATATTAAGTATTCTCATGTATATAATGTGTTTTTGTGTTATTTGGTATTCGTGAAAACCCTACAAGCACCATATATTTATTATTATTGTAAAATGGATAAGAAACATGGTGGCTTTTTGAAACTTGATTGGTTAAAGGAAAAGAAGAGGGAATAATTAAAAAGAACAGTTGGCATTATAAATCTTCAATCAGTGCTGTTGAGGAGGAGTGAATATCATTTCCGAAGGAATAATATAATCCTTAAAAATACTAATTGTTTCTTTTTCATGAGCCTACATTTATGTCATTCCTTTGAGTGAAATCCCCTTATTTCACGATTAATTATTTTTTGAATATATAGGAACTCCTCAATCCCAAGAAAAAATAATGTTTCTTTGTAAAATAATATCTGTAGATAAAAGGATCATCATTCTGAATATCGCAACGTGGAAAAAGAAAGAAAACATTGTATTTGTGAGTTTTTTGTTAAAAATATATTATAATGTTTTTTACTGATTAAACAATTAGGCCCCTAGATTCACATCTAAGTAATGTTGCTTTAGCGAAAACATACTTAGATCTAATTTTTGTAATCAATTTAGACAAAAAAGTACATACGAATATTATGGTCATAAAAATGGTCACACGGCATAAAATTAAACAAGCCAGGAGATATTTTTTGTGAAAATATGTTTATCAAGTGATGAGTAGAGCGGAAAAAATGTGATGATTTTTTGCCAAAAATGTTTTTTTAATGTTACCCAAAAGAGCAAAAATGTAAAAATATGTTAATTATATATAATCCAAATTTGATTTAATGTGAATGTATTCTTTCATAAAAACAGTGACATACAATATCTCTGCCAAATTTTTCTCGTTGAGGTTTTAGCGACGGTTGCATAAAACATTTTCAAACTCGAAAATGATATTTTCACATCTACCGAAGTAATGGGACGATATTTTAGAATAGCTCCATCATTGGGCTCATCCCATCTGGAAGAACAGCTCTTGGTTTACCTAGAAGTACATCTTGTACCTCTCTCAATGCTGGATGGGCAGGATTTTTCTTTACAACGTAATCCAAATTAGTTTTAAAAACCTCTCCAGCGTCACCTGGAATTTTTCGGATCCTTTCCTCAGCATCTTCATAGATTCTGAATCCATCTTCAAGTGTTATTTCAGCGGTCTCCAGGCTGGTAATTGAATCTGGCAGAAACGATAATTGACTTGCAATAAATGTTAAGTCAACTAGGATGCTTTTCATTTAAAAAAATCCGCCGACTACGGATATACATTTGGCATCGTAAGGGTCAAATATACCCACGACTGCTTTAACTTGCTCGAAATTCTGACCATATCAAAAAGCTGCCCGGATCCAGGTTCCCTATCTGGTCATAATTGGATCAGGGGGGAGCTCTGAGCCAGGGCAACATTTTCTGAATTCAGCTCGTCGAGATGGGGCTTTTAGGAATACATTCATTACCGAAGAAATGAGACTATTTACGTCCGCAAAATGGTATTTGACCTTATCCGCCACACGATGAAGCAAATGACAAATAAATATCACATGCATTAGAGACGGATAAAAGACCCTAATGTCTTGTCCACTCTTCCTCATATACTCAGCTGCATCAGTCACGATAATTTTTGCCAAGCTTGACTCAAACTGAGGATCAACCATTCTGAGATTATCATTGACGATCCTAGTCATGGTGTTTGAGTCAGAAGTGGGGGCAAAGACAAAGGCTGACCGTACAGCTCAGACGGATCTTTTCCATGATTTCTGATAAATATTCATGCAAGTATATCTTCCTCAGGGACGACTCGTCAGGTATTGATATAGCCATGTTATTTTAAAAAAAAAAACTTCTTGAGGATCGGATTGCTCAGCTTTTTCCAAGGAATGTTACTGGACAAAAAGGCCTTGCACAATTGGAGTCCAGCACAATAACATAGATTGCTATAATGAAATAATAATATGAATAAGTATAACTCTTTTTTTAAAGGGAAAACCTGGATTGACCAAAAGACTCACTAAAAGCATATTTATTCAAAAGGCGCCATAAATTTAGGCGTGCATTGTTTCCGTCCAAAATTAACAAAAGAAGGGTAGGAATGAGAAAATTATAAAAATGTGAAAATAAGTTCAACAATTTTTCTAAAAGAGACAAAAAGTGTTTATTTCACGGATATTATGAAAAATGTTTTTTTTTTAAATTTCCAAAATGTTTTTATTTGTTAAAAATGCAAAATATGTGAAATTTTTTTTTTATGTGATTCACATTTTTTTCCACTCTCTAGTGATGAGAATGCCTTTTAAGAATAATGAATGTTTTTACAAAGGTTAATGCAACCACAAAGAAATAAGACTTCCAAAATGAGAACATTCCCACGATATTTATATTTGATGAAGTATATGCAAATATAAATATGAGTGACCCATAATTGCAAATATTTTGCAAAGTATCAATTATAATAAGAGTTTTATATGCCAAAAATGTAGTTTCTTAAAATAATAACGTTATTTTGCCCCTAGCATCACATTCTTGTCTAATGAGATACTGATTGAGGACTTATCAATAAATGAATTCTTTTGTTGGATTCGGAAGGGGGTTTAAAATTTTAATGGATCCTTGATAAAGGCAATCAGTTATTTTATGTTTGTTTCAATCACAATGATAAGCCTGAATATAAACGTAACTATATTTAAAAGGCTGAGTACTTTAAAATAGTTGAATGCTAATGTTCATCGATCCTCATAGACCATCTGAAAGGATTTTGTATTGAATAACAGTATTTATTGAATGTCAAACAATATAGTTTTTCTATGGCAGAGTAAATTCTTGTTTTCATATAATTAATGTACTATGATAATTTTTGTTGTTGTATATTGAACTAATATTACTTTGCATTTTGTTTAAAATAACTCTTTATGTACACTTGATAAGAAAATAGACGAAGCTCATATAAATCAAGCTTGCTATAAAAATATATAATTTTAGCGTATTATTATATAGTCATTGAGTTTTCATGCTGATAATAACCAAAGTTGGAAAGAACAAACCAACTTTTTTGAAATATTTTAACATAAAAATATCATTTAATCATTCCAGTATTTCAATTAACATAAATTTATATACTGCTTCAAATATGTAGTTGCCACCTAGAATAATAGTTATTTAACATTATAGTGCCTCTGAAACACGAGAGTTTATGGCCCGAATGGATGAGGAAAATGTCAAACGGAGCAACTACGGCCCATATCTGTAATGAACAACTCAAGAAACTTAAGGAACATTGTAAGAACAGGGGATTATACATTTTTTAAATTTAGAAAATGTTTTTATTTTATGTAATTCTGACTTTTTTTAAGGAAGAGACTCATTCCTTATGGTACTTTCCAGGCTTGTGAACGGAACGCAAAATTGAACGCCGTTCAATGAACGGAACGCTGAACGGAACACAATTTTTTTTTCTTGAACGCTGATCGGAACGCCAAGAAATAACCCTCCGTTCAGCATTCAAATTTTTATATAGTATAATAGGTACGGATATAAATTTTATGACAAATTAAAAGGTTCATTGCAAATAACTTTACTTGAAAAAGTCAACAATTCCAAACTAAGAACCCCTCGAATGCCATTACGAACTCTTTGGACCATCTGAGCCCACCAGATACGCACAAAGAACCCCTCAAATCCCTTTTTGCTCTCATCAGATATTGGATATCACAAGCAAACACTGCAGTATTTGGGACTTCAAACCCAGTACCAACTGTTAATATACGAATAGGAACATTTCAAATGATATTTGGAGCCTCAGCGTTGTATTAGCTAAAATAATTACGTATTGTGATTTCAACCCATTGTTTAAGATTAAAGTACGCATAAAGAACATATCAAATATTATTTTGTGGTAAATACTAGTTTAGTCCCATTTTTGTTGCTGGAGAGTCTCGAAGTTCGAGGGGAAGAAAATGAAATCTAAGGTTTTTGCTATGTATATCTTATCTGTAGGTGGTAGGTCTGAAAAACAAATACCCCAGTATTTAGACTGCCGATGTTTGAGGGGCACAAAATTGCATTTTCCGGTTTTTTACGTTTATTAACTGTTGACGGTGTGATTGAATCCCGTACACTGTATTATTGGGTCTCCCTATAGACCCCAGTCTTATTGGTTCACCAATTTTTAAAGGGGCATGTCTTTTGTCCCCAGTTTCTTAAGAAAATAGTTTGCTGTTTCAATAAAGAATACATCTGACTCTTTTGGTGACGTCTAACATAAGCCTCAAGGCCTCAAATGGCTTTAGATACATGGGACTATGTGCATTTCTCTTTTTTTAATGGAGAAGAAGAAAGAAACGTAGAAATGATATGATGGGGGAGCAATAGGATTCCTGCTATAAGAAATGGAAAGATTATAGGGACCATAAATATTTGCCCCCATTTTGACCGTACTGTATACCAAGATCATTTCCAGGCTCTCCAATTAATTCACCAGATATATTTCTCTTTCCTTCTTGGCATCTTCGGAAGTTCTCAATATGCCGCTCTTCAATTGTTGCCTGTTTTTCTAGAAAAAAAATCAGAATTAATGTTCCCATAGCCTATTAGCTCCAAAACTCTGTCTTCTCGATCGCCGCCTTTTGGTATGCTTGAAGACAAAAAAATAGAATTAATGTTTCCCATAGCCTATATCTAGTCTTGTAAGAGTGCTTAATGAGAATGACTAAAGTTAACAAGTATGTATACTAACGACAACGAAGGTTGACAAATTTATTGTCGGCTTTTTTTTTCCATTTATTAATTAATGTTTTAAATCAGGTTTTCTCAATATTCGAAGAATTGTGAACGAGTCCGAAGTTAATTTTTCGGAGGACAAGGCATCGAATGGTATAATAGCTTCTTGCATCAAATAAATTTATTACTTTTCAAGAAGAAGAATACTAATGTAAAACATTGTTGCATTTATGTATAACTTTTTATTATTCTTTTTAATTTGAACTGCTATCCGGAAACTAAAAAGGACAAATATTATGGGTGTTTCTTAAAAATGGAAATATGACGAGTCACACTTCATTTTTTTTTTGCTAAAAGGGCAGTCACCTTAAGAATAGGATCGTATGTATTTCAATGTTGAAATGATTTTATAAAGAGAGGGATCCATATCGAATTTCCTATAGTTATTATCAGAATGCCGATTTGATTATAATTATCGATCTTTTAGTTGGTTTTGTTTTATATAATTGTGAAGTACTGACGACTCAAAGTAGTTGTATATTGACCAAAAACAATAATAGAATGTTTACTTCAGAGAAAAATTGTAAAAACGTAAGTGAGTTCGTTTTTAAGAATGGAGTCAGCTTTTTGTAAAATAGAAATATAACAATCGAATCATAACTAACGCTTTTAAGGAAGTCATTTTTTATTGATATGATGACTAAAAAGCAGGTCTTGGGCTTTTTTGGGGTCTTTTTAAAATTTCATTTTACAATTTAACATTCTTTAATTTTGATGGGTTCCTTTTACATGTCATCACTGTTAGCGGAAGATATTACACCTCAATACATTAGTGTGGTCGGCGGGACTCAAGGGCCCAGGTGCATCATATTGCACTTGAAGGGTTGCTTTTCGGAAAAGAACCCCTCAAATGCTCAATAGATAATGCTCAATAATTCATATTTTTCATGGATTCCAAAACACCCCAGGAAGGTTTAATAATTGAACGCTGAACGGAACGCCAAAAAAACGGTTGAACGCAAAAAAGTGATTCAACGCTGAACGGAACACCAAAAAACTGAACACTCGCAAGCCTTGTACTATCTATATATATTCTCTGCAGTATCAAAATTGACAAAGCTAATCAAAAAGTGTATGATCCATATAATTACTTGTCACTTGTTTGAAATTTTGTATATATATATTAGGGCTGTTCTTATTTTCAAATGTTTGAAATGTTAGCAACATTGTAGATTTTTCTGTTTCTTGGTGATAAAAGAAGACGCCATACAAAGTTTGAACAAAATTGGTCAACATTACGAGGTCGCACAACAGGGTCAAAGTTTAAAAATTTAGAAAAAATATAGTTTTCCGCAAATTTCTTGAAAATGGTGGACGTTACAGACTTCATAATAATTATTAATTTAAAGGAAATCTAATTTGCTACCAGACGTATGTTTGATATTTTTTAATAAAACATTTTTTATTAAAAACAAGAAAAAATGGAGTGTGTAAAGTTAGCATATTTCATAGCTTTTTTGTATCAATTAACTTCACTCGCCTGTAGACGATGACTTGTTCGCTTCAAAGTTAAATAGTATTTTTAAGTTTACTAAACCGTTGGATGATAATCTAAAAATGACCTTGGTTGCATTCTATCATTCAGATTCAGTACAATCTGAGTTTACATCATATGATTCAGAGCCTGTATTGACCTATAAGAAATCGATTTCTGGTTTTTAATTTGTTAGATTCTTTTGCGTCATATGCAATTAATTATACAAACTTAATTATACACTAATTTAGTATTTTGGTTGTCGTATTTGAGAGTATATTTAATAAATATAATGAGTGCCTAACACAAATCAAATACCTTAAAGAAGTATAGCAGACCATATAATTAAAATACACTCTTTATCCATATTGCTACAATGTGTATTTATGATTTTATTATCACAATCCCTCTTGCTCTTTTTATTTATGATTATATATATTATGTTAATTATGATTTTTAAATAAATGATCCATTAAAAAAAGTGCCTAACACAAATCCAAATACCTTAAAGAAGTATAGCAAGACCAAGTAAATTAATATACATTCTATATCCATATTGCCAAGAAAGCTGACTTTTAACTTGCTGTGGTGACATCATTGAAAACCACCGGCAGGTGGGAAGAAGAATTTTCAATGATGATTTTGATAATAATAAGATGACGTTTAACTATACTGAAAACTTGAAATAAACATACATTGACTTATATATACCTTGAAACAAGGCTCCTAAAATACTAAAGTAGACCAGTTCAATCAAGAAGGATATTTGGATAAAGGGAAACATAGCGAGATTAATTCAAGATCTGACAAAAGAGTTTTGTTTCCAATTCTAAAGTATTTTTTTGCAATATATATATACATATGTACATATACCTATATATATTTTATATATAATTATTGTATATTAACAAATTAAATCAATAAATGATATTGACATGTCAGAAAATATTATCATTTCCTATTGTTTCTTTCTTTTTATGTCTAGAATATACTCCTTAAGTTGTTAGTTCTTTGCATAATATAATATAAAAACATGTTGTTATTGACAACATATGCCAAAATAAAGATGCTACTTTTATTTATCCCATTTGAAAATATACATTGTTATTATTAATTAAAGCTTCCTACATTTTTTTTTGCAAAGCAGGTTATCTTTTATGATTCTAATGCCGTCTGGTTTTAGCCTAGTCAACAAAATATATGTATCCAACCCCCCTTCCTTCCCTCCACGAGCTTGGTAATATTTGAAATAGCATGCCATTCTCTAGTAAAAAAACTTTTTAATTATGATATTCATTCAAGCACGTAAATCTTTGTTGCCGAGCATTAAAAAGGTAAAAAGTTTGTATTTTTTGCTTCTGCATCTTGTCTTTTTAAAGAATTTTACAAGATCAAGGGAAAATAATCTTGGGAAGAAAATATATATTTCAAAAATAACTTTGTGACTCCTTCTAGGCCAAATAACATTTACAATTTTTGTTAGAAGTTTTTACAACATTTTATATAAAAGGAAAAAAAATATTTTTGTATGTCTTCTACCTCACCATTTATACTTTTTGCAAAATAATTTATAGCATTATGCACGGTATCTTTGGTCATCTGCGTATATCCATTGCTCACATTTATAGAATTATATGTAGGGATAGCAATTTCATAATAAACATAACCGTTTCCTTTGGTACCTTCATTTTCTATCCTTGTATACGTTTTGCAGCAATCCCTTTTTTCGAGATTTATGATGAAACAATAAAAACTTCAATTTTTCCTAACATTGAGCAACATGTGATATTGAAGAAGTACAGTACAAAGGATTTGCAAATTATATGGATAGGGTTCATGAAAAGAGCAGATTTGTGTTCTAAAGGATAAAATCACTAAATTGATGGTCATACCCGAACAAATGCAAGTTAGATGATATTTTTTATACGAAGAGTTTTATTATTTTGCCATCTTCTTTCCTTAAACCCATCTTGTGCCAGAATAAAATCTCAATTTATTATCCTAAATAAATAAAAAACATGCGTCGTGACGAGGGTAGAAGTTAAAAAAGTATTATTCAGCGAATGGTTTTGTAAATAATTGCTCCATGTAATACTCTTGTGGTGAATGGAATTGATTTCATTCTTGAAATTGTTATTAAAAGAATGAGAAATGAATTGGTTATACGTCCATTCCAATGGCCTTTTCATATAGACGTTTGATTTTTTTCTCATTAAACAGATTAATTTTTAAATATGTATAACAGAAAAGAAATACATAAAAACCTAATATAAAACGTGAAGGGTTACGGGGATAAATATTATACTTTATATTTCTTATTTACGAGCTGAAGGATACATACATTTTAACACAAGAACTACATAATAATAATTTGGTAATAAACTTAGTTATGAAAATAAATAATATCAAATAGAATTCTTAAAATGTTTTTGAAGTTGTTGATATCGTCTTCTGATGGATGGAGGCAAGGGACGGGAAGTAAAATTTAAACATGTCTTCTGGTCTCTATATATACCTATTTGCAGTCATACCATCATTGGTTGGTTAGGTTCATTTCAACTCGCTATTTATTAGCTAATGTTGGTAGATAAATAAATATCAATATATGAAGATGAAAATATATATTCAGGAAGCAAAATTATATGGCTCCATATTTTTGGTTTTGAATAAAGAATTCAAAATTAAGAATTATAATCATGAACTGAATAAAAATTCATTTATTGTAAATACAACTTTTTTTTTTTTTTTTTTGCCTATATGGTTCGATAGAATTGCATCCTATTGGATATAAATAAGCATTATAGCATTATAATTAGTCTATCGAACCTAAGATCTTATCAATGAGGTAGACCAAAAATGACCATCCCCTCTCGGGATTCGAACCTACGCCCCCAACATTGAGAGTTGGACACGCCTTAACACGCACGGCTAACAACTTTTACACATCAAAAAAGTATCTTCGTAACAAAAATTAATTTTGTACAAAATATTATATTTATTTTCTAATAAAAATTTTATGAGTATAAAAAACGAAAAAAACGAAATTATATTTGTATGAATTTTTTTACTTTTGTATGTGCTTATGATTTATAAAGTAATAGTCATTAGCGATAAGTTGATTCCAAATGCTTAGAAAATTTCTTCTGGGTATTTATATATTGCAAATATACAAGTTTGTCTACGAATTTGGTCCTACTTGTAATTGTCTTGAGATTATGATAAATTATTAAATTAAATTAAAAATATTTTGCAACCCTCAAAACGGTTTTATATATTTAATGAGATAAAAAACTAAGACAACTGTTATTTTATTATTTATACCATGGCAGGATACTGCTTGAAATAATCGTTATATCTTTGGAGCATATCAAAGTGCAATGATGTTGATTATGAAGAAATTGTGATGACGTTTTGAGCATGTGCACATTGAAATGTCTATAGTCAGTATCTCATAGATCAAGGATCAGTAAATATTTACCCCAGATGCCATTCATATGTGCAAAACCTTTTTCATATGCATATTCCAACGAGCAAAGAGTTTTTTTTAAATGAATCCAGATATGAGGATAAGTCATACAAAATGTGACAATGCGATGCATGATAAAGATATGTAAGTATCTCTAATGCAGTTTGTTTTGTGCCTTGTTGATGTGTCTGTGTGCTATGCAGATATCCGATCGCATATGTACATTATAAATGCAATGCGACAAAATATTTTCATGGATGACATTTCCCAAGAATAAATAAATAAAATCCATTTAAATAGGGATGGGCATTTTGAGCAGTAAAGTGTCTTACGCAGACTAAAAGCACTTACTCTACAATAGGGTAATGTTATCGAGATACTACCGGTTTTTGCTGGAGGTCTCCTATATTTTATTGGCATGCTCTTTCTTTGTGATCGCATATTCTTTGTATATAACGTCATGTTATTTTTAAATAAAGCTCAAGAAATAGCGGTTTTTATATCGAATATGTACACTTCTCAAATCATTGCGATACTTTTAAATATATTTCTCATAACTACAAAAAAAATAAAGTTATATGAATTCTATATTATTCTTTATATTAAACAATTAAAATATTTTTTGTAACTATTTCAAGACAATAGAAACTAGAATATATAGACATTTTACTTTTTTTTCAGTAATAACCTTTTTATTTGTAACGTCATATTTGAGCACACATTCGATACCTTTTGCTCTTGTCGAAAGATCCTGCTTTCCAAGACCAAAAAAATACTTTGCTTTGCGGTATTTAGATCCCTTAACGTCCACCATGTCTATCGTGTTAAGAGCAATACACTTTTTTTGAAATATTAGTTATGGGGTAGTACACAAAGGCATGTTGTATCGAGCTATATAGAACTCCAAAGCTTTGAAGGGACGATAAAATTTAAGGAGATCGGAAACTATAATTTAAATTATTGTATAGTGGGTACTATTTATTAAATCTAAATAGCAGTCCGTTTCTCTCTTAGCTGTAACATGTATTTGAAACCACAAGGTAACTGTGCTTCATTGCCATAAGGTTGAATTTGTCAATATTAGTAATAATAAAATACCTGTAATTGAACTAT
Source organism: Caligus rogercresseyi (assembly GCA_013387185.1). NCBI lineage: Eukaryota > Metazoa > Arthropoda > Copepoda > Siphonostomatoida > Caligidae > Caligus > Caligus rogercresseyi. The sequence continues at coordinate 5,209,282 of CP045895.1, read as the reverse complement.
GGAAAACATTTACTTGCATATAAATAAGCACTTGTTAGTCCTACATACGTCTATGAATATGGAACTATCCCATGTAGAATATAGGCATGGTTACCAGTAAGCACCATAAAGTACTACCACCAAGGACTTTTGAAGGAATCATAACTCTATGGTAGTGATATTTTTATGATATTTACATATGTATATGAAGACAAGCTACCTTAGTTGTGCTTTTGGTTGGAGGAAAATGGTATCTCTTATAATTTATAAAATGTATAACATGATATAAGATTGTATCATACTCCTTTGAAATATTCAAAATACGATTTCTTGAAGATTAATTGAGGCTTCGATAGCTTTTATTAAAAGATTTTCTTATTTTTTATAGAAGAATTACCAAACAAATTACAGAATATTTAATACTCGATTTTCATATTTATATTAGTATATATCCTACTTTTGTTGTGTTTATATTTATTAATAGCACATGATACCCGGCGTTGCCCAGGATTCTCCGGGAATCATCACTTTGACCTAATATTTCCTTTGCACATAAAGTTTATCCATAGAAAAGTTGATCAATAACTCTGGGGAGGAACACAAACACTAAAATATCATATAATTATAAAATACAATAAATTTCTTTTAAAATCATTTACACAAATTTTAAAAATTATGCAGAAGGCAAAACATTATTATTACTTTTTTAAATCATTTAAATCAATTTTTGATGCTATCGAACCTGGGATCTTATCAATGAGGTTAATCGAAATTGGCATTTCCCTGTCAGGATTCGAACCAATATTGAGAGTTGAATATGCTTTAACAATCTGAACTATCGCACTCCCTTAAACTCTTTCTTAGAGGAGGGAAATAGTCAAATACATCTTAACAACTCAAAGTCATCTATAGAATATTAGTTTCACATTTTACTTGGCAATTTTAAGAAATCGCAAAAAAAAACGTTTTAACAAATAAAATAAACATGGCCGTAGCCTAAGGAATCATATGCTCTTCAGGCATACCATCCTGTAATTTTAACTAACAAGGATATTATATTGGTTTATTCAAGGCTAAATATTTGGTGAATTAAGGTTGCATATATATACAAAAAAAATTGAAAGTTCATTCGTTTTTTATGTAAGGAAATTGATTTTATAGTTAATATTAATTGTTGGGTGCTTTTTCTTTTTTATTATCTTATATTAATATTTATTATTGTTTTTTTTAGAGTATAAGTTATGAAACATATGTTTATCTATTTTGTTTATAAATTATATATATTTAGACAACATTAAATAAATATCGATGTAAAAAAATGAACGGTACAAGTTATTGCATTAAATTAATTTTGATGGCTTTGTTGAATCACATCCGTTTAAAACAAAGGAAGTCTATGTGTTAGGACCACAAAAATAAATAATTATTTGTAACAAGCCTTGCTTAAAAGCCTTTAACTAATTCCATGGTTCTTAAAGCAGATATCATTCTTTTAAAATACGAAATAACAAATAAATTGTAGACGAGTCATCCTTATCTCAGAGAAGCATGAAAAAAAGTTTAAAAGAGGGATCCTTGAGTACTTACTACCTCATAAAAAAACTGGAGAATGCCATGATAAAAGTAATAATAGTTTTTCAGGTCATCGCATTTCATCTTATCTGCTCACTGTTGCTCTTGTTTCTTGGCTCAACAATGAGTAGTAGTAGAGAAGGAATGAGAGAGAGAAAAAAAATCGATGATAAACTCCCTTAAAGTATACACAAATATATACCTATAGAGAGCATTAAGTGCAAAACCCTTAGACCTTAATGTAGTAATAAGAAAGAGAACAAAAGAGAAAAATGAACTAGGGAGCAAAAAAGATAACTAAAAAGTGGAGAATGAGTTTCTTCACCTCAAGTCATAAAAAGCTGATAATAACACGGTTCATATGATAATTCCTTCCAAGTAAAGGAGGAGAGGGGGTCATAATGGCCAAATAAGGTGTGCATGTGATTAGTGTGGGGCGGGAAAGGGTCAGAGTTCTTTTATTTCTTGGAAGGAGCAATAACTCTTATCATTCACGGGGTGGCATTGTTTGAGAATCACATTTCATCCAAATAAGGCTCTTAATGGTAAGTATTTTGTCAAGAAAAGCCTAAGCAGTCAGAAAAGGATCTAGTAGCATGACTGAACAAACTTACCACTGGGTTTAATTATGGGGTTTGAACTCAACGTTACCACCAACTTATCCGTTGCTTTGTTAAATACATCGTATTTTTTATATGATTATATGCGTTTTGTAAAGTTCGGAGACTGTTGTTGGAGAGAATTGACACGTAAGATACGTCTTTCTGACTCTTTGTGGCAAATCAATCATGTACCGTTAGTAAAGCATGCTTTTGCAGCCTATTTGTTGGATCTATTTTAATTTTCTTTCAAAATGATATCTACGCTTTTGGAGTTGGATTTCATGACCAAAAAAGTGTTACTAAAACCGTAAGTTTAAAAAGACATAAATATCAGTTGACTCTAAAATATTAGATATGTTGTAAACGAATGAAAATCTTTGAAACAATAAAAAATTATTCCGGCTATCTATTCAGTATTGCAGATGCACAAAGTGATCTGATATCGTCAATCGATCCACGGGTATTGTTTAGTAGTCGTAGTGATCGTTAAAAATGTATTCTATAGTAGACTTTTTACTCGAATATAAGAATACTCTTGAATTATATAAGTGGTTGTTATGTTCTTAAAGCTTGCAGTATTAACTCAAGGCATCGCATGATACTCGCATTTTAGTTCATTTTAATTTGTTCAACGAGTATGTACTTATGTTAAAATAGCTTGTTAAGATTCTGCAGTAAGGATCTGGGAGTTTGTATTTTATGTAAATAATAATAATAGTATTAGTGTGGTTAGACAAACTAAATGATAATATATTATTCAACATGTAAGGATAATTTTTCAATATTACTAGTTAACATAAATGACCCAAATAAAATAACTTTTTTATGGCAGAGATTTTCGTAATTAAAGGTATAAAGGATTTCGAAGATATGGAGACTTTTCTATATATATATGATCTTGATTTAAATACCCCCCCCCCCCCTATCGAACAGAAATACTCATATAACTTCAACTCACGAATATCATGTGGTTTTTATATTATAACGTACGTGATATTACTAAGATGGTGAGAGATCATAATACTGAAGAAAAAATAGCGGCATAAAAAAGGTAAGCACTCCACCTATTTGCTTCAAATGCACATTTAAAATGTAATATGTAACAGTTTTAATATATTTTATGATTGATATTATGTTACACAACCAATTTATTCATAATTTTCTTCTTTTGTATGCATGTATGTATAATTAAACACTAAAGTTTAAAATCCCAATACTAAACAATGTTTATAAAATAATAATCATGATATATAAAATAGGATTATTTTAAGAGCCGACAAACAAATAAATGAATAACCAAAATAAGGCTGAATTGTTAAAAAATACTTTTTATGTTAATTTTGCTATTACCTTAAAAATTATTGAATGTTTTTAATCACTTTCTTAAGAAGAAATTCTTGGCATCTTAGAAAACTAGTTTGAATGCAGAGAATGTGTGTGTGTGTTTGTCCCTTAGTCCAAAAAAATTAGTGGTTTCAGCCAGATTTATGACCGATACATATTGTTCCTGTGTTCATTCAAAGTTTTTTTGGACCAAAATGAAAAAGGAAAAAACAATAAATGGTATATTCTGTAGCTGTATCTTGGTTTCATATATTTTAAAGTTCGGGTACATCCGAGATAGTTGAACCAATTCAAAACCATACTTCTTGCTAGTCAGATATTTCTGTATGATATACTATGAAATAAATATTTTATAATAGAACAAGAGCTGTTATCTTACATTGTTATTAATCAAAAATAAAGCCTTCAGCAACAATACATAACTTAATACATGGCTCCCAAAGGCTACACGATCGTTGCATATTTTATTCGCTTATGGAGGCCAAATTCTCATGGACCTTAGTATAATTTGACATTCTTAATATCATATCGGATTATTTTTTTATGAGACTGTGATTATTAGAAAGTTGGAGAGAGCTTATTGTCTAAATGATCATTTTAAACTTCAAGAAGTATGTGAAGACATAATGAAATGTTATCTTCCTACTGCATCTGTTTTGTATTGCATTTTATTCATGTTATATTCCAGAAAGAGTATTCCTATCTTTTATATTTAGTTAATTGTGCACTTTGCTATATATTTCGATATAATTATATATTAGGGGATATCATAAGCATTATAAAATTAATCCATTGATCTCATATAATTTGAATGAGGTTGAACGATAAATAAAATACTGGCTAGCTAACTAATGATATTTCAAAGAGGAAATAACAAACTAAATATAAGAAGAAGCGTCTAGTACATGTGGGATATCTCTTAAGCATTAATTTTATTTTTAACCCCCATTTATGAAATATATACAACACGTCAATAATTTCACGAACACTTATGAAAGAAAAAAGTTTGAAGATTAAATTATAGATAAATCTTTATTGCCTATCGATTTCTATTCATGGGATTTAATCTAAGTGATTTCTATCTACGCCTCTTATATACACATTATCTTATCCCATGGCTCCACGGGGCATAACAGCAGACATGATCAAAATGTCTGCTATGCATGAACCATATGCTCCAAAACACATGAAAACTATCCCAGGTGATTTTTATCTTTGGACATTCAAATGGTTCTTTGAATACTAAAAATATTTTATGCATAAAGGAATCGTATGTACTATGAAGTTCCTATGAAGGAAACCTAATATCCAAAGAATAATTATCTCTGAATAGAAGACAGGTTTGAATGCAGTCAAGCGTATACTGGCCAATTAATTAATTAGTTGTTTTTGACTTAGGAGATATGGTTATTAGGAGTTTGTGCAAGATTATTTAAATCAAGCTTCTAACTTTTCAAACAGGTATTTGATAGGATAGAGCAAATAAAATAGAATAAATGTTCACTTGATATTTAATTCCTTTATGTTATATATAATAAAATGTTTATTTGATAAAAATACAATATCATAACGGTGGAAACATTTGGCAATGGCATCAACACTGCTGCCAACGTCTAATACTAGGTATGTCTTAATTCAAAGCTGTAAAGTCTTTAAAAAAGAAGCAATGTATGAACATCATTCATTTTTTTCAAAATAAATATTTATGTTTGAATAATTATTGCAGATAATTTATGTAAATCTCTTCCTCATTTGTTTATACTCTTTAGAGCTTATTGTGTACACCTCGTCTAATATTATAGCTATCAAATATACCAACGTTCCATAAGAGGTATATATGACAATTGTATATATAAGCAGTTATATGACAACAATTCGAAAAGCAATGCCACAATTAAGACCAATGAATTGTTTCTTGAACTATAGTTTTCTCTAGAGCATTATTATTGAATGAATTAAGAGATATATTGGAAATGAAATTGTGAATTTATTTATGTTATTCATTTAATACATATGTTTTTAAAACATAGATTTATTTTTCATAATAACAGATAGTTGAGCTGTACTTAATGTATGTATTTTATTTCTCGACTTTAATGCAAAGGAATACATGAGTTGTACAACTCTTAGACAAACCTATAATCTTTAAAATTAAACGATATACAATTCCTTAAACTATTGGGGATACTCGATGCCATTAAGTCTCCAATATTCTTCTGTATGACTCAAATATTATATAATCATGATAACATCAAAAAGTTGTGGAGTAACATTGAGTATATCAACTATCGGAATAATAAAAGGTTAAAAATCCATACTGTGCCTTAAATAAAGATACATGAGCAATATAAATACAAATGTTATGTCAATGAAAAGTACCATTCATTGGGATATATGTAAATATATATGATTGAAGGCCTATTTTTAAATTTCTGTAGATGCTTGATGTTTTCACTCTGTAGGCATACAACTTATTTTCTTAAGAACAACAACTCAATAACAATAACATATCCAACAATTTCTCTTAACTTTTAAAGTCTATTCATGCCGATGAATGTCTTTGAAAAAATATAATCAAACAAAGTTCATTGTACCATAATGGTCCATCATCGATGAGAGAAGTGATTAGATAAAGATTTTCCATGTACATGGTAGCTCTCTGACCACAAAGCTCCATTATTTCTCTGAGACAATAAAGAAATTTATAGGCAGGGAGAGAAGGTGGGGGGGGGGAGATCATCAATGTCTCACCACATAAAAGAACAAAAATTCACCCCATCAGACATCAGCATGGAAAGAGAGATATAAAAGCACATACACGTCTATATCGTACATAGCATACTGAATGTATGATGTACATATGTTGAAGAAATCATCTTCAAATTAATGCATAAGTAAACTTTTAAAGGGATGGATAAAACTCTCCAGGAGGGTTCAAGAAAATGAAACTCTTAGAGTAGCTTTGATACGGAATGTTATAAAGCAGTGTAGTATTATATTATTTGTCTTAATGTTTTGGTCGATTAAAACCCTAATCAGTAGCGATATGCTATTATTATTATTTTTTTGCTCTACTTCTACAAGAGTGATTCTCATAATTGATGTATAAATAAGAAAATACGGGATCGAAGCATGTTGAAATAATTCCAAAAGAGTTAATAATTTAGTTTTAAATTGGCTCTTTTAAAATTTAGGTCGAAATCAATACGAAGTACATTCAAAAACGAAGACTATCTTGGTAATTATGAATAGTTATGCTACATCAAGGGTTTTTACTCAAGAATAAGGACAATATGATTGTCGATCCATGTTAATAGTTTTTGATCACCTTCTCTAAGAAGTATACATATAAAATGAGTCACGTAATCTATTCTAGGAATTGTTTGCAGCAACGTTGAGGAGTAGGAGCAAGAGGGCTTTTGTGATCCATTGTCTCCAAGACCAAAGTATGATGATAAAACCATCATCGGCAAGCTCTGTGGAAGCCTTCAAGAAGTGAAAGAAGAAAAAAGTTTGAAAGATGTTTTCAAAGAGGCTTCATTATATATTTTATGATATATATATTATCACGGCATCAGCGCTGCTTCATTAGCTTTAAACTAACATGCATATTTAAGTATATTTTATACACAAGCAGGGTTCTGGAACGGAAAATCGAACACCTGAACGGACGAACGTATTTTGTTATAAGCCTTCGTCTGTTCAATTTATATTATGCTCTTAAAAGAAAACTTTAAAACATATTTTTGTGCGAAAAGTATGGACGTTTTTATAAAAGATGTTTAATCAATGTTTCTTATGTCACTCCAGGAAAAAGTGAGGATGCTTTTTGTATAAACAGAAGTTATTGAGAGTCTTTCTGTATAAAAGCGACGGCTTTTTTTCCATGGATTTTTTTTTCTTAAAAAGGAGTAAAAAAAGGACAACATACTGGGCTGAGGCTTCCTGTTATGGCGCCAGGGGTAGACATTCTTGAAGATATATTTAATAAGAATATACCTGCAAGTTGCTGTGTGATTGTTTTAAATGAACGACGAACGAAATATAAAATTTTATGTTGTCGTTCGCCCCAAAAAAAATATTTCGCAAACGATTACAAATGAACGACAGATCAAAAAGTTTGATTCAGTGTAATAAAATACATTATTGAAACAGGAACATATTTCAAGAACGGACGAACGGGAAAATGAACGGACAGATGCTAAAAAATTGAATGCCTAAACGGATTTTTTAATCTAATGGACAAACGCTAAGGTTGCGAACGTCCACCAGCCTGTGCACAAGTGCTTTGTGTTGCAGCATGACTCAGATTTCGGGTAACCTCATATAGGCTCGGAGTATGTAATTTATTCACATAAGATTAGTCCTACCTCCGAAATAAAATAAACAACATGTCAGGAATATTTGAAGCATCGGGTATTAATATATTTTTTTAACATGCTAAATTAACATTATTACCTCCGCCGAAGGAGGTATTGTTTTCACTGGTGTTGGTTTGTTGGTTTGTCAGCAGGAACTCAAAAAGTACTGAACAGATTCGGATGAAATTTTGTGGAGTTGTTGAAAATGCCAAAAAGAACAAGTGATTAAATTTTGGCATCTCTGAGTGCAGAATTAAGATGCAAAATGAGCTAAATACAAATAAATATTTAAAGTTAGCCTACTCTGCCAATAGATGTCGCTGTACTGTGAAATCGGGTGCCGAGAGCGTCTTCCTCTCGGAATTTCCGTCGAGGGGAACCCTCCCCCGTCCCTTACGCCTCCCCAGTCGTGAAAAATTCGCCTCGGAAGGCTCATAAGGACCCCGTGACGGCGGAGGTTTGCACTCTCTGAGTGTATATATATGCCTCTAGTTGCATATTATTTCATTTCAAATCAATAATAATTGATGTAATGGACTTAAATCATTCGTACCTTTGTAGGGCCCTTAAATGGCACTCCTATGTATTACATACATTCACCAATTATAATTGATATACCCCTACAGAGAGGGAGAAAGGAAAAAGTCTGGTTGACAATGTATGGAAAGTGCATTCTGAATAATGTAAAAGGTAAATAGACCTCCTTGCCGTGCAAGGGACTAAGAGGTATTGGGTGAATTAATAATATTTTTTGAGTGCAATTTATGAGGTGCACTAATAATGCACAAATGCATAGGGATAATAAATTGCTTTTTATATGAGTGCTTTGAGAATTATAGGAAAAGTTCCCTTGTCGATTAGAGTGCCAAGCATTTATATGATGGGTAGTCTCTTATATCCCATGGGCATCCAGAAAATTTATATGAATACACCAGCTAATGGATTTAATGTTTAAGATTTTTTTGTACATACACTAGTACATATTAGTAATTTTTTAAATCAAAATAAATATTAACACAAATGAATGAGAAATAGAAAATTTAATAACATTAGACAAAAGATATTCATATCATTATTTTCGATTGGACTTATTGACGGTGATAACTTTCATATTATACTGTCCGGAAAGGTTATAAAGAAGTGTTTTGTAGCTTGGCGAGTCCCATATTTTGATCAACTCATCGTGAGGCCCAGATACACAGATTGGTCCCTACCCGAGCACCAGACATGGAGGTAATCCAGTTCATATTAAATATGAGAACAATGGATAGTTGTAACTTCATTTTAACAAATCATAACCAACAAAAATTGAATATGTATTTATACTATTACCATACAAATTTGTTTTCTACATGAATGATTTTAACATCAATGAAAAACAGTTATATCCATGGATAATTATATTTCAAAATGATTACTAACTTAGTAAAACAAATCATTCGGCATATTCTTTCATTTAAAAATAAAATTATTATCAATAAACTATCTAATCTATCGCCTTGCAACATGTATGTAATTCCAAAAAATATTTTTAAGGTCTACAACTCTTGATCACTTGGAGAGTTCCTATCAGAGTTTTTTATAAGCCCTTTTGCAAATTTTGGCAAATGCACTGAAAAAAGGAACAATAATTGAAATACCCAAATTTCCACTTTTGACATGATATTAAGTCTGTATTTATACATTGTTAAATTTGTTTTGTGAAACACTGCACATGTTTCCCTTCATATATTTTTGAAAAACACCCATCAAACATTGAGCAGCTACTGTTATGTTCTTAAACATTCTATCCAGGTTATGGATGTAAATGTTCACATTTTTAACCATTTTGGAACAGGAACAAGGTTAGTCCACTCTTATTTAATCCATAAAATGGTTGGATCGACGAGATAATTGAAAATACCATTGGATATAATCCTTTTATCTTAATGGTGAATTTTCTATGTTAAATCTTCTTCTTATAAAGTATTAATATTATTTCTCGATGATATGTTGGCTGTCCACTTCGTGTATTGCATGTATAAATATAATAAACATAATATCTCAATAAATATTTAGTATTCTTTTTATACAACGAAGGATATGTAAGAATAAAGAACTTACTGCAGCTCCATTGATATTATCTTAGATGAGTATTATTATTGCTATTATATTTATCCGCAATGAGAAATGCAGGGAGCTCAATAGAAAATTCATGTAATGGGCCTAAGTGCAGAAGAAGAAAGGGCTCACATTGCCATTATTGTTACATACTTTGATATTTTATTTTGCTTCCATGGATTTCATTTATAACAGTCATACCTTCAGCTTTTAAACAGGCTTGTGATCGATCGGCAAAAAACTGCATTCCGTTATTCAGAACGATATAAAGCTAGCCGTTATATATCCGATCAATTGAATTGTTATCAGAACATGTAAATAAATTGAATAAAATGTAAAACTATTCGTTAATAAAGTATATATATATATATATATATATATATATGTATGTATATATAACATCAAATCACATTATTACGGGATAACGTCAAGACATTTTGAAATATTGTATTCACAGATAAAATATCATGTATCGCAATTTATTGCTGATATAAAAATTCGATCCTTTGCCTATTTTAATTTAATCAAACTAAAACATTTATGCACTTTATCAAAAACTTGAAAACACATTTTTTTGACAAGAAAATATCAATGCGTTGTTGAGTTAATTAATAAGTATTTTATTAAAGATAAAGACGACACTTATATATAAAGATACAGGGTGTAGGGAAAATCAAGAAATATTTTGTGATGAGTCATCTCCTTTTTTAGTGTTTATTTAAGATAAAAAAGTCTTGCTGAATATCAAATTATCAATTTAAAAATAACACGATCACTATTCAGCAATGATTAACTTTTAAGCACAATTCCCATTTACTCAATATTCACATTACTCAATTCCACTATAACTGCAACAATATTATTATTGAAGTAATTATGATATAATTTACAATACAACGAATCCCTTCATGTGACTTACATATTTTTAGCATTCTATTGATATGTCGGATAATGTTAATTGCATCTCTCATAATTATAAATTATCCACAGCAATGAGAGAGAATGGCTACACTTTCTATGAATAGGTTATATTGGTCATAATTGTTGTTGCTTTTGTCTAAGTGATTATATTTGCAATACCCACATAATTGGCAATTACTTGGCCTATAGAAATATCATGAATCCATCATAATTTTGTATGAAACTAATAACCTCACAGAATTAGAAGAAGAAATATAAGATAATAAGATTAATGTTATGACAAATAACACTGGTACTTTATAAACTGCAGACGATTTTTGAACAAATAACTATTTGTCAAAACAAAAGGCACTGCGTACGATAATCATTTTAATTTTTTTGGTGTTGAACGGGCATATTATAATAATGTATATAAATACATTTATATGTATTATCTTTTTTAACTATTTCTTGTATGAAATATTTAATAGACTAGCAAATTACTGATATTATGTGAATAAACATTTTAGACTATTTAGTATTAATATTTGTCTATCGGACCTTTGCTATGAGTTTACCTCAAGTATTTTATTCATATTAGTTATTGAAATTTCAGTTGCATTGGCAATTTTTTAACAGAAATTCTTATTGTTCATAGCATTTAATATAAGACTCCATATTTCAAACAATGGGTTATTATCTATGACATTTATGAAGCTTTTAAATTGTTTGTGCTGCAAATAACTAGCTTCAGAGAAATTATACTATTATTTATAAATAACATTTTCAGGTTTTTATTTTATTTGAAACATCTTATCGAACCATAAAATATCAAGTGTAAATAACTAAAAAAGTATTCCAAAAACTGACCTTTTTTTGCTTAATTGATTAATCTTTTAAAATTGTGGATTATCATCATATTTAAAACATAATCAAAAATATGATTGGGTCAAATAACTCAACATTCCTTTAATTATAAGAACATATTTTTTAAAGTGCTCTGTCTGCAGTATATTTTTTTAAATGCATACGTAATCTCTTTCTTCATTCATTCAATATAGTCATAGTACATATAAGTGGTTTCAGACATGCATCCTGAGTGCAAGGGCCAATTGCACTGGAAGGCTTCATAAATCTTTGTTTTCAAAGGAAATAGATACCAGGCTTGAGGTGTGTTTTATACCCTCTGCACTTGTATGCTTTCAGCATGTATGTTTATATATTTTAAAATAATATATGAAAACAAACGGAAGGATTAAACAATGAGTAAAATATTTATTTTAATTGTGGACTCGTATAAAGTATACACGTATACTTCTCACTAATACTCGCAAATAAACGGGTTTCCAACTATTTTGGATTTTCATTAAATAACTGTCGGTATATATTACATCAAATCATGGTTAGATCGTTTTCATTTTATGTATATCACCTTTTCATAAACATATAATGTTTATTCATGTATATTATATGCACAACTGGTCAGTGACTGTGTATATTTCATTGTATGTTTAAATTATTTATAGTATATATTTAATTACACTTAATAAAAATACCGAAAACCTCTAATAAGTTCAATAAAAAATGTTATTATAATGAAGAAATATATACAAAGTTGATTATAGGCTTATCAGTAAAAAAACGATAATTTATGTTGGAAGTATTTTTCATATAAGATAAAAATATTAATAAGCGAGACAGTAAATATTGGTCCATCAATACAATTGAAAATCTAACAGCTTCGCTTTGTCTAAAAACATGTAAAAACAGAACTCGCTTCGTTGGAATTATAACTCTCACAAGCTAAATTTTAAAACTTAATATATTTTACGTATTTTATATTTCTAGGCTTACTTTTGCCATTAATGGATAAAAACGATTGACTATTAATAACATCATAGTGTAACCATAGAGATATAGATAGCTTAGTCCCTTTCGTAGCAGATAAACATCGTCGTTTAGCTGTCGCCTGTGCCCAAACTAAACAAAGTAATTTGCAATACACCATCATAAGTTGATCATATATAGAAAGATTTATTTATATCGGGCAATTTGACGTATTATTTTGAAGAATCCAATAAGCTCTCTATGTCTTTATATCTCTGAGTGTAAAATTCAAGTCATTACAAAATAATAAACTGCTATCGAAGGCCTTAATCCTACAATTGTTTGAAAATACTTGAAATCGTCTCATATAATATGTATTATACATGCATCAAATTAAGGTCATGGGTATGAATCAAATAGTCATACTCAAATTAGCGGATACACAAAAACACATCTCCATGAATAAATAATAATATTGATGAATGGGTGCTTGGGTCTTTGAATAGTCACAAAAGAATGAAAGAAAACAAAGGGGTCGTTATTATAATAGGGAGGGATTGTGGGGAGAAATTTTTATATGTGTCGAGCTGAGGGATATGAAGGTCCTATACGATTATTTTTCTTTTACAACCATATGGATTCATAGCGGATATTTAATTATCCCAAAATTGATTGATCCTATACAATCTACTTTATTGAATTGGTACCCCGTGCAAGTCATATTTTGTGTGGTGAATGACGTCCTGTAATGAGTCTTAGACATGTAAATAAACCTTATATTTTAAAATGAAGACACTTTCAATATGTTAAAACAACCTAAATGACTTATAATTTTTAAAGTTAACATTTTTCAAATTGCTTGCAAGTTTATAATAACTCATCAAAGCTAACAACAAGCTTGGACAGTCCAAAGGAACTTTGTGTTATAGTTATTGTATTAACAAATTTAATATGCATAGAAGTTTTAAATAGATAATAATTCTGTGAATATATTTTGATTATTTTATATAAATAAAAAATCTATAATTGAAACAATTGTCTTAACATTTTATTTTAAAATGTGTCCTTCTAAATAAGATACTATAAACGGAAGCAGAAAAACAATAGTTTGAAATGATAAAGTAATTTTTTGTACCTTTTAAGATATCAATAGAATAGGATATGTATATATTATGCAGCTAAAAATAACTTAGTAATTTATACCATCGATTATCTTAATCAGGTTATATGTATGGGTACATTAGAAAATGTAAAAAATTAGAAAAAAGACATAAAGTACTCGAATACGTCAGCCAAAGGAATAAAATATTTTCGTGCGTAAAATTACTGATCGTTTAAACAACGGTGTTCGGTTGCATAGTCTTTTCAACTTTTGAAAGGGAGATGAAATGAAAATAAAACATTGTTTAATAAAAGGGAGCCAGTTTTCAGTTCTAAAGAATAATAAAAATCGTATGAACTCCTAATATTTAATAAAAGTACATCTTTTTTAATTGTTGCACTGGCATCACAATTTATAAATAGAAGTTCCTTACCTCTTTAAAGGAATTTATATTTCTAAGTTCTTGTTTACATAGGAGAGCATTATTGAGGACAAAGAAACTCTCTACTTGGTGAAGGAGGAGGTGAGAAACAACTGAAGCCCCTTGCATTGTGGGTCTCTGTCTCTCTGTTTGTAAACAATATGCTTTACAAGGAGGGCAGTTGTTCATACATATGTATATCCCTTTAGACAGCAGCACACACGTAGAAACACAAAAAAATACATATAGCATATATACAATTTTGCAAAAAAAAAACTATTGATCTAATAGTGCTAACAGTGAACAAGAGTCCCTTTGCTTGCTTCCGTAGTGTGTGATGAATCATTTTCCCAGGATGTTTGAAACCCATTCCTTCCTTCTCTGGATCATAAATATTTTATTTGCTATAAGCATAAAAGACCGTTCGGTCAATTTTGTAAAGGGAAAAAAACTTTTAACATAAGGAAGGAAAAGCTTTTATTTCTATGGCAGATGTCTTTGCAATAACTTTGTGATAGCTCACAAGGGGTAGAATTGAGGCCCAAAAGCCATGCTGGTTCCTTTGTTTGTTTTTGTACACAACGGTACTATTATATTTCAATTAACACCCATCTTTTAAAGAGATAACAGAATTATTTTATTCAACATATTAAATATTACGTTATTTAGAATGGGTTCGATGTCGGAGGGAAGTACTGTTTTGGAGCTTCTAAATTTATAGAGTATGAACTGCAATCTAGAGGTGATCAGGTGTATTTCTTCCTGATGCGGACCTACATACATATACACAAAAATCTTTCGTCTTTAACAAACATCGTATCGGTCAAAGAAAAATTCTTTTAGTCTGCTACACTCGAGTAGAATTTTTTTTGACGTCTCTAAAGATGTCTTGCTGGTTCCTTGGTTATACGTAATGCTTTATGATAAAAATATAAGCTGATATACATGGAATTTGTTTAAAATGCATATATCAGTAATGATGATGTAGTTTTTTGATGGCTCACACAGTTTTTCACATAATCGGTTTTTATGACATTGAATTCTGTGGAACCAAAATACAATATTTAGTAGTGTTTCAACTAGCTTACACATTATAAAATGTATTTTCTAAGTGATTCA
This sequence comes from Caligus rogercresseyi, assembly GCA_013387185.1. Classification (NCBI taxonomy): domain Eukaryota; kingdom Metazoa; phylum Arthropoda; class Copepoda; order Siphonostomatoida; family Caligidae; genus Caligus; species Caligus rogercresseyi. The sequence continues at coordinate 5,193,955 of CP045895.1, read as the reverse complement.
TCTAAAAAACTACCTCTATCAGAAGGGATGTGTCTGAGAACCAAATGTACCTATTATAGAATATACTATTTGTAATTGTTCTTTGATTGAATGTTATAATGTTGTTTTTAAGATTTTATTCATTGCTTCACCTCTATTCACTTTATTTTAATTCATAGTCAGCACATATATTTATGATGTTTACACTGCAGCTTACATATGTGTTTAGGCTCCGAAATTAAGATGTAAATTTGATAAAAATGAAGATTTGCAATTTTTAATACACTTTTGGGTATAATATTTTTATTTATCATATAGGCATTGATTTCAAAGAGTCTAAAATGTATATTTAAGTAATAAGTAAGTACCATAATATTATATCCATATCCTTTCTATTAGGTCAGACTAGATAAAAAATATTTGAATGATAATGAACAACCTTGAATTTCCGGCACTGTTGTACAAGTAATTTCATCGACAAAAAATAACAAAATCAAAACTGAAGTATTCTTATTTTGTCTGTATTTTCGATATAAAGTTAAATAATGTTCTTACTGTCGAGTTTGTTTACATTTTAGGAACATTTTTTTCATCAAAAATTAAACTGTAAGACCCGATAAGAATTAGCATACTGTTTTAAAGGGTCTTGCACAGGATGGAAAAATGAGCTTTCATACTTTAAAAGTATACAATATATAATAGACAATTAGTTTACTTTAAAAAACTCTTTTAATTTTGATTACCGCGCAATATATTTGTAATTGAAAATTATATCAAAACAACGCTTAGAAGAATACTTAAAATTGAAATATCATCAGACCTCATGATGTTCTAGATAGCACTGAGGATGTTTAAATGAAAAGTTGTGCTGTACGGAATAATATTTTAGGATAATTACAGAATATAAACTTACCAAAAAAAGCCTTAGTATTTTTATACACAAAACTGAGGCATAACAATTAATGTATATTGGTTTATATATTATCATTTTTTGTGGAGTTTTAAAAAACAACATAGACGATAGACATACCTATAGTGTCTATACTATCGGTTTTTGCGTAAGATCTTTCTTGTAAAATAAAGAAAGCAGTGCACTACAATTTTGAAGAAAAATATTAGAGGAACTCTTCTACATATTGACCTTTTGCTATCAAAAAGTCATTACACATAATAAATACAGTTTTAGCCTTACAATATAATTTAAAGAAAAGAAGGACCTCAGAGTTGCTATCATAAGTGTGACAGCTCCTCGATATTCTGTTCTGTCAATTAAAAGTTTCTTATACCACTGCATCTTCCTGGGCATAAGCTGGTGATCCATAATAAGGTTTATTCACTCCCATTCTTCAAAATATATATCGTTCATTAAATCAACTGTAAGAAAACACCACCACCCCTTTATTATCAATAGAAAAAATGCTTGTGAAACACAAAGTAAGTTATGAACTTTAGTGTTGATTTATGTTTCTTATATAACTTTCTTAAGATTTTATATTCATTTTCGTTAATTGGTTAGTACACTTTATTTTATATCTATATATTGTATGATAATAAATCAATTTGTCAACCCCTTAAGCAGTTACCTTTTATGTATTATTTACTAGTCATTTATATATTTATAGGATTCATATTTTTATATTATAGGATTTTGGGTTAAGTTTGGTTTATTCATTTAGACATAATAAAATAAAGCAATTGTTAGTACTTGTGATTATTATAATAAGTCACTTATTGGATTTACTTCTCTTACCTTGATAATAGCAAAAATAGTGGGGCTTCCGTAAGGGATTCCTTGTTGAGTCACTCACAACAACTCACTGCGTATGGGATGTATATGTGAACAGCAGTTGACTCCCTATGCAGCCATTGAGTTCCGAATAATAATAAAACAATAATAATAATAAAATCACGTTATGTATTTAAAATGGAAAAAAAGGGGGGGAAACGCACCGCTTTCACCCGGCTCTTCTTCGTATATTTCACTCATTTTCGCCAGGGAACAGGCTAGAAGGGGGAAATCGATATTTTAGCGTCCCTCTTGCCAAGAAGAGGGACTCTTTTTTGTCCCTGAGAGAGAGAGGGGGAGAGAGAGAGCGGAGTTGAGGCAGAGTGGTTTCAGCGTAGTTTTGTTGTATATATTGTTAATATAATGCACGCAAACTTATGAGGAGATTTCTTATCAATTAGTTGTGCTGAAAGTGACTTTCCATTCATATATATTTCTAATAAACCGCAGAGTCTCTGCTATATCATCTTTTTTAAATAGATGAAGATGCGTCAAAAACAGGGATATGATGCACAAGAGGTTTAAAGATGTATGTGAAAGGGGAGGAATACGTAGGATGATCTTTAAATACATCCCTTATGCTATGTAGTGCACTTTTAAAGTTGTAGTGATAACCAAAAAATAAATTTAAATGAATATAAACATCATAAAATAATCATAAATGTGTGTAAATACATCCGTTATGTTGTTAAGTGCCGTTTTAAAGTTTTGAGACTACCAAACAACAACTGTTATTTAGATCAATATAAACATAATGACATCTATAACATACTTTTTTAAAAACAGGTGACTCCCAGGCAGCAAGAAACTGGGACCATATATTTATATTGAGTGGGTCTGATGTATTACAATATGCTATCATTTGCTCACTCCAGAGGAGTTGAAACAATATTGAATGGGCTTATGAGCAGGATCTCTTAGCTTATAAAGCAAATAATCATTATTAATGCAATTTTTTAAGAATACCTTTAAAAAACATACCCAGTTCTATGTATTAATAAATTGAATAAAGAAGTTGTAAGCCGATACATCTTTGTTCATTCATTGTTTAGCATTGTTAGAAATCGCAAAATGCAATTTCCATGAATGAGGGAGTCAACTTTTATCCAGAATTAGAGTACCCAACCTATATTTTTACACATTTAAATATTTTAACCCCATATATACCAATGTTTTGTTAGGGCAACATTATTTATTGGATAAGTAGAGTTACTTGGATGCCAGCAAGCGTCATATGCCTTTGTAGGCCAATTCTATATATTATTCTCTTTCTGATCCCTGTAACGAATTATTTCTTTTTTCTCATTGCAGGCAGATGGACAACTACTACTATTTGTAAAATGGAAGCAAAAAAGGATTGTCATTCTATTTCAAAGCCCTAGCAAGGGTGAGATAGAAATATGCATTTGTTGTTTTAACGAGCGTGTGTCCAAATAAAGCATTATTATTACTCTTACCTGAGCGTGTATATGTATATTTAAAGAATGAGAAGTAAATGAACGAACTTATTTTTATAAAACTCGACTTTGAGATGTATTTAAAATTAAAATATTATATAAAGTAATGCCATTATATCCAAACAAAGTAGCATGTTTATTTTAACAAGGTAAATTTTGTTTATCCTTTATGTTTGTTAAAAATAAAGGACCCTTAATTTATACTACGGGATGTTCGGAAAAGGGGCATATATTTGTTCTTTTGGACTGTGATTACTTCTTTTCTTGTGTAAAAATAAAGTTATATCAAAATATAAATTCCTAGAAAAACTGTTTTGACTTTAGTTTAATTGTCATTCGTTTTTTGGTTGTAAACATAAGCTTACACAAGTTGTAAAAAAGTTTTTATAGATTTGGTTTTTATAACAACCAATCGGAAGGCAAAATATTTTCTTGTTCCCAAATACCGAACTTCAAAGAGCTTTTAAAAGCCTGCAGTTCGGTAAATCAAAAAACGAACTCGATATATATATATATATATATACAATGTGTAGTTAAAACTATCAACAAAGATCTTTCTACATCAGTAAATGTTATAAAAACAAGAAGTCTTTTTTAGATTTTCAAAAATTGTATATATATATTTTTTTTTTCGCTAATCTTTTTGTCAGGTTACACTGTTCTAATTATTGTTATAGATAGCATTAGTATAAGCAAGTGGAGACTAGACGTTCCTTTATATATGTTTGGGGGATATCAAACATTAATGAAAGTGGTAAATCGTTAAGCTGCAAATATTAACTAAACTTGAGCATTCCTTCTCGATTTTAGATATATACCTAATTGTAATCAATGATCTCCATTTATTTTTATAGTCATGGAAGCTAAAACAACAATCATGGTGGGTTTTTTTAAGAAGCAATATATATAATATACAATCATTTTGGAGTGTTCATTACCAACAATGCTCTGGGATCAATTAAAATATATTTTTGGGATAATATTAAGTCGAATCAAGCAACAATAAATGTGGGTTAGGAAATAAAAGGATTTTTTAATTCATATACATCTAATTAACAAATGTAAAACAAACAATTTGGCTCTACCATACGATTTAATACAAAACTAGAGGCATATATACACTCAGAGAGTGCAAACCTCCGCCGTCACGGGGTCCTTATGAGCCTTCCGAAGCGAATTTTTCACGACTGGGGAGGCGTAGAGGGACGGGGGAGGGTTCCCCTCGACGGAAATTCGAGAGGAAGACGCTCCCGGCACCCGATTTCACAGCACAGCGACATCTATTGGCAGAGTAGGCTAACTTGAAATATTTATTAGTATTTAGCTCATTTTGCATCTTAATTCTGCACTCAGAGATGCCAAAATTTAATCACTTGTTCCTTTTGGCATTTTCAATAACTCCACAAAATTTCATCCGAATCCGTTCAGTACTTTTTGAGTTATTCTGCTGACAAACCAACAAACAAACAAACCAACAAACCAACACCAGTGAAAACAATACCTCCTTCGGCGGAGGTAAAAATGAATTACATTATTTGACTCAGGAACATTATGATAAACTTTAATGTTAATTGTGGAATAGCTTGGTTTAGCATTTGTAAAAACAGTATTTATGCTCTATACCATAAAAACAGGGCTTGATATTGGCTGCATTGTCATTGGCTTATGTTGTCATCAGCTTATGTTCCTTTTACTGTCTTTATCATAGACACCAGTACGAAGGGCTTTTCTCTCTATTGACAATGAATGGTGACGATATAGATGTTTTTTATCCGCTTACTCTATAGAAGTGTTGAATATATGTCTTTATAACAAGGGGAGTAAATCCCTTAAAAATGAAACAGATGTTCTTTCAGACAATGGGGTGATTTGAGCTTTGTTTGATTTAATATAAATAAATGAATTATTGAAATCTATAAATGTTGGTAATAGAATAACAATTGCTTTGTTATACAAGTCAAAGGCATGTTGAGGAAAGGAATTTGTGTCCGTTTTTATTATTTACGTAGGCTGCTATATATATTATAACCAATTCATAAATATGCGAATATTATAGATTTATATATATAGATTTTAAAATATTGGACAACAAACATTGAACACTCAAAATCGCATTGATTCAAAATACTGAAAATGGCACGAATATTGTTCATGTGTAGGTATAATTAATACAGAAAGCAGACGAAATTAGTTTAGCGCTGAATGCCTTTAAGCAATACCATAAGAAAAATAAACCAATATCTAGACATTTTTCAGCAGCAGCAGCATTCCAAGAACATTTTTTATGTTTGTAATGTATGAGAGGAGTAAAAATACGTACTTTCGATCTGTTCCATATTAAAACATAAATAACAATATGAATTAAGGGTTCCTCGGACTGTCAAGCAAGTTCTTTAAGTCCCAACACAAAGAAATAGTTTGTTCTCATAAATCACAACTTCCTTTATTTTGAAATAAGTTTGTAAAAAAAATGGTCCTTGCAGAAAAAAAACAAAGAGAGGAAATCATATTTAATCTTGGTAATTTACAAGTTTATATCAGTATTTTATTAATGATTAATATTAATTCAATAAATTGTCCTTCTCTTTTTCGATTTATTATAGATAGATACAATAATGTTTAAAAAATAACACATCCAATAGAATAATTGTTTTGAATTATCATTGAATTGATTAGTTGCACATGCACTTGAAATTCTTATCCACATTATTTTGATCAATGCTGATTATTAGGGTACTTATATATATGATAGAGGCTGCAAGTATTGACACACACAGTCTGATATGTCAAGCTATATATATATATATATACATATATGCAAAGAAAAAATCTATGTGTATGGCATCATGTCTGAGTGGTCGATATTATTTTTACATCCCTTAGTTGCAAATATGAAAATGTATTAATACATTTATTTTGAACATATTTGACTATAAATAATTCAAGTGTTTTTAGATACACCTGATAAACATGTATAAAATATTATAATCCCTTATTTTTAGCCAAGTTACCTTTGTTGTATTTGTAGTAAATGTGTCTATGTAAATATGGATATATAAAAAATATAAATTGAATTAACAGATGGTAAATATAAACCCCAAAGGTGAATACAAAAAATATTTGTCGACTTATTTGCAGTTCGAATAAGTAACGGGTTAATCTTTGATACTGCACAGTTTCAAAGTTGTTTACCTATATATACAAAAAATTATAGTACATGACTCTTGTTTAGATAAAAGTCAGCATTAGTCATTAATGAATATTGCTCCTTATATTAATTTATGTCTATTGTATGTATATATGGTATATATATATATATATGTATATATATATATATATATATATATATATATATATATATATATATGTACTAAATTATTATTATTTATGAAAAAGCTTAAAGACTTTATGGAGTTAATGTGATTAATGTCTTAATTGTATATTATTTGTGATTTTACTGGTTTGATAGTCATTTCACGTCTTGTTTATTTGTATGTTGGTATATAATTATCAATTATGTTCAATTTATAAGCATCCTTAATCCTTATAAGCATTGTAATATTATAAATGTTACACATAATTAGTCATCTCAATAACAAGTTATTATAATGATGTTTATATTTTGCATAAATACCTCACCAATAGAAAATTTTATCTTTAAATATCATGAAAGTACTTGTTTCTAAAATCAAATAATATAATAATAGCATTCTATACAAGGCACATATACCAAAAAAAAACAAACATAATTTTTGATATAACATTACTCATTTTCCAAGAAATTACTATCATAGACCTTCACAAAATGAGTAAATTTTTTTACACATGTCGTAGCTAAGTATATCAGGGGGAAAATTATTAAAATTTGGTTTCCAATATTGAAGATTTATATAGGTATATATATATACATAAACCATAAACTCAGTCGATTCTGCTTCTATATATTTGACTCTTCATACAACAATAATCAAAAGGTTCACTTTAACCTAAGTTACTCCCTACCATCCTAATGAATATCAAAGGAACAATAGCCCATCCGTCAACGTAATTAGAGCAGGAAACCTGGATGGGTTGACTTGATGGATCTTTTTGTCAAGGGCACGCAAAACAAGGGAGTCTCCCTTCAGAAATATCATGTGCAACTCATATATATACCCAGGCTATTAAGGACACCATTCGCTCAAAAGAAAAGTAATAATAATAATTAATCATATCTTTAATCAATTACAAAAGCAAAAAAAAACTTACTTTGAGCGAATATATGAGGGCAATTCCATTTTTTTACTTTCAAAACGGGGACTTTATTTCTTACTTAAGCGTTAGATTGTGGCATGTACTTTGAAGTCCCTTTCCCATAAAAAGGTCGGTACCCTGAAAATAAGTATCAAAAAACTCTTTCTCTGACTCATATTGAGCAACCAAAATGTACAACCCTTTTGTATTTATATGCCTTTTTTTTGGATTATCAGGCTTCAAAAGTTTGAAGTTGATATGATACAATTTTTTGTTATTTCTTATTTGAATCAACCATAGAGAATATATAGTGCCGAAGTCACGTATGGCAGCGGTGAATAACGGGTATCTGTTGTTTTTTATCATGGAATATGGTGAGTGATGTGACGTCACTCTCCATATTTCATGATACAAAATATTAATCTCACTCTCTCTTTAGTTCTTTCTGTCGCTGTTTTTCCCCGACAATGGAAAGCTAACAAATAAAATGATATTCATCGCTAGCAAACGTGGATTTGGCACTCTATATTACCAATGGAAACAACAAATGATTCAAAAATAAGTTATGTGTTTTAAAATACCAGTCCAGAATGATAAATGAATTCGTCTTTCAGTCCACAATTGCAGAGTTACAAGGATCACTTCAGCCGATCTATAGTTATAAATACATGGATGCATCGCACTAAAATGCATGTGAGTCTATAAGCTTGTTTTATTTAATTACTTTGTGTACTTTATGCTTATGCATTTAATTTAGGTTTTATCTTAGCATCTTTAAATATTTAATGCCTCTGTATTATTAATAGAATAAGTAATATTTTACGCAAAAAAATATTTGAAGTTTAAGTTATGAGTTAAAATAGACAATAATAAATTTAATTAGATGCTTTCGTAAGGTTTTGCTTAAGTAAATAGTATTTTACATTTTTGATCAAATATTCAAAAAGAATACTGAGTTATGCATTTAAGGGATTAGAAAACCTTTCTGTATTCAAAACAAACAATTAATCTGTCAGTAGTTTTTTCTTTCTTTCTCTCTTAGCTCTATAAAAATTGATGAGCAAAGTGAATAAAACTCAACACGAAAAAGTGTCTCATTAAGGGATCCTTATAAAATCATCAACACTGGTAGCAGCAAAGTGTTTTGTGAAACCATAAAATATAATTAAAATTTTGCTAAAAATTTCTCAAAAAATAAAAGATGCTCAATAAAATATATTTTGAGCAAAGTAAAACTAATAATATTTATTGTTGAATTGCCATTATTCATTTTCTTCAACTAAATGCAGATTTTAAAACTATTTAAAAAAAATCTGTGCATGTTTAATCTTTGGTGTCTCATAATAATAAAAAATCTCTGATAGCTTTATAATTTCATCCATCAGCATAATGAAATTCCTTTTTTCATTTGAATTCTACAGTTAGAAGAATTAAGTTTTTCTAGCAAAAAATTATAAAATTGTAAATCATTTACACTAAATGTTTCTAGGAATAAAGTTGAAAATAAAATGCTTATATTTTCTCCCAGATTGGCTAATAATTGATAAATCATAATCCATTATATCATAGATGGAAAGATGTTTCATTAAGACAACACCTCTTAAAAATAAGCTCGAGTTTTTCGAATGCATAGTCGTAACGGATAGGAATGCAGCATTAATACACTTTATGTGCACATATGTTTGCATTTTAAAACCCTTTTTAGAGTCTTATTGTCATAGGGATCATATTATTTATCGTAAATACTAAACTTTCGTTTTTCCATGCGCGCAAGGAGTTGATTTTTCAATCAACATAGTAACAGTGACGTAGAAGTGTTGTATCGAAGGATTCGTAAATTTATATGATCAAGTCTCATGAGAAGAGGCTCTTAAATGAGAAAGGAATTATTAGCTCGGAGTTCAAAAGAACCACGAGTGTGAGTATTTCATAATACACACTGCTTTATATTATTCCATAGAGATATAAAGACATAGAGAGCTGAAGATTCTTCAGAGGAATACATCATATTGCCCAATATAAACAAATCTTTCTATCTCTATGATCGGCTTACGATGACGTAATGCAAATTACTTTATTTATATTGGACACAGAATACAGCTGAACGACGATGTTTTTCCCATTGAAGGAAATAAGCTCTCTACATCTTTATATCTCTTTGTATTATTCACCTTCCTTTTAAAGGTAGACAATATGTCCCAGTTAGGAAGCCTAACTCATCAATGATTATAAAATCTCTTTTTCAATCTGGTACTTTTTTTGATTTTCTATCCATCTTTTTATATCTACTCTTTTTTATTCACAGTTCAGAAAATATAGGTTACGTAGATAAAATTGTAAATAAAAATCGATGATAATGCATCGTAAAAACTATATAAATAGGCATTTAAGCTTACAATTTTAACACCAATGCTGAACAAACATATATAAAATAGTTAAAGAATCATATGTTTATATAAAAGTAAAAACAGTTAAAGGCGCTTTTACAATATTTACAAAAAAAATTTACAATATAAAGTTGGCACCATGTTATTATCCCTTCTCCTTTTATTGCCAAAATTACATCCTGTATCAACGTCTACTCTGTCCCTCTAAGACCTTTATCCTTATCTCGGCTGTTAAAAATGTTTCAGAAGAATCCAAAAGCGATAAGGATCCAATGCGCTCCCATGCACAAAATCAAATCATAGTAAAAAAAATAATCCATAAGAAACTATCTGTCCCTTGAGAATACACAATTTCAGGGATCCAGACTCAGTGAAGCGTCAAAAGAAAAAAGGATACTTCTTATTTATTATCTCTATGGGAAGCATCCAAAATATATTTTTTATACCCATATAATGGGTAGAAAAGTAATATGAGGTTTTTTCAACAGTTTACTTATGCAAGTAAAGTGAAAAAAATATTTGAAAATTATTTAATTGCATTGTCCACGCTTCTCACTATGTTCCGTATCACAACAACTCACAGATACTTTGTCCGCTTGTATGTCTTTTTTAATGCCTTTATTTCGAATGGTATAGCATGTATATAAAAAATAATTTATAAAAAATGTTATACATTTTATTCATAATTTTCACCTCATCAAAAAGTAACAATATATTTTTGATGACTTGAGCGGAAAAGATTAACATTAAACAGGTTATCCCTCTCGCTTGCTGGTTTTTTTTCGTCATTGAAAACTACCGGCGCACGAAAAGTCAGTTCTCTTGGTAATAGTGGCATAACTTATATTTCAATACACCCTGAATTCAATATAGTTTTGTTAAAAACGTATGTTATATACAGCTTATGTATTAATATTTTTAAATCATGCAAGATGAAGCTCATTCAAAACATCTTTAATCCCTAGAAGAATGCCTTTATATTTTAAAAGCATAACGTTTCACATTCATATTAAAGTATATAACCATTAATTTCATACAAAACTTATAAATGATTTAATTTTATGTGAAACGCAATTAGTGGACCATAAAAATAAATGGGTTTCAAACTATATATAAGGCATTAAGAGGTGAAGACGTCCATGACCTAATTTTCAAACATAGTTGAGAAAGGCTTTTAAATATTTCAGTGTTATTTTCTAATAAGTGTTTATATATATTTAACTTTTTTATCATTAGATTTTTTTGTTATTATTAGGTGTAAATACTTTATTTTATATCCTTTATAAAGTTGGTGATATTCCGAAAAGGAGGATTACTAATATTTTATAAAATATAAGCACCCTTTTTAATCCGTGAATAAGTTTTTAAAAAATTGTCAATGTTTTCTAGTTTTCTCTTGGTATTGAATGCAAGATAGGCATGTTACTGGCACATAAACGTTATATATTTTGTTATATGAAAAGAAAAAATTATGACCCCGACGTGATTTGAACACGCAGCCTTCTGATCTGGAGTCAGACGCGCTACCGTTGCGCCACGGAGTCAACTTAATATTACAATGGAATACACAGTATTTATTTGTTTGTTTGCAATAAGAAAAAAGAAAATTCATTGGTATCTAGAGAATATTAGGTATAAAAATGTGTATAAAATAACTACAAGTAAATCAAAAAGTGATATAGTACACTAAAACAGCTCCATTAAAAGTATATTAACTTCACTACATATGTATATATATATATATATATATATGTATACACAATATTTTTTGTACCTCGTCACAATTTGAATCGTATGGAAATCATATGCAAAGGTAACTTATTTCATTTATTGCTAGGGATATTTGGTCTATCAGCTCAATTTTAACCAACAACTTCAAGTAGATTTCAGAATACTTGTTGGCACATATGAATATACCTAGGTATATATTAGATTGTTACAACAAACTATAAACAATGAAAATCGACATAACAAACTTAGAGGTTCATATATTTATATACATGAGGTATAAGTCTAGGATAAATATTAAGAAGAAAACACTATTCCGCTATGATTATAGAGACCAATTATGAACAACCTCAGTTTTATATTATTGAGGGCTCATTGTGGGCGGTTCTCAATACAAAAAATTAATAATGTTAAACTAAGTGACTCTAATGATAATAATAAATAATAGTGACTTCATAAGAATGGCAATATGGTAGTTCTCTCAAACATACAAATAAGCAAATTTTTCACTTGCATACTCATTTTTCTTTTATACTGATCCATTTGGGGTTAGATAAGATGACTCAATACAATTAATCATTATTTCTCTGTGTGTGAAAAATTGTGTAATTAAATTAATAATTTTGTATTGGAGAAGTCCATTCAAAGAATTCGTAAATGGTATGGATTCAGGCCTATTAGAAGATATATATATTATATTTAATAAATTATATCTATAGTGTATTAAGGATAATGATCTTATTTCTGAGCTGATGTTCACATCTCAACAGCTGCTAGTGAAGTAATGCTTTTTTTCAAGTTGTCAATATTCCTTCTCCCTTTTTAAGCAATCAATTCGGGAAAAAAAGTCCCCGTTTGTTATCCTTAAAAAATAAAAAAGCAATAACAACTAGAGGCATAATACACTCAGAGAGTGCAAACCTCCGCCGTCATGAGCCTTCCGAGGCGGATTTTTCACGACTGGGGAGGCGTAGAGAGACGGGGGAGGGTTCCCCTAGACGGAAATTCCGAGAGGAAGACGCTCCCGGCACCCAATTTCACAGCACAGCGACATCTATTGGCAGAGTAGGCTAACTTGCAAAATTTAGTAGTATTTAGCTCATTTGGCGCCTTAATTCTGCACTCAGAGATGCCAAAATTTAATCACTTCTTCCTTTTGGCATTTCAACAACTCCACAAAAATTTCATCCAAATCCGTTCAGTACTTTTTGAGTTATCCTGCTGACAAACAACAAACTAACAAACTAACAAACCAACAAACGCCAGTGAAAACAATACCTCCTTCGGCGGAGGTAATAATTTTATATAGCGGTTGTTGTAACATTGACAAGACAAACACAGCTTGGAGGGGGTAAATAAGTTTTAAGTAAGAAGTTCTACTCTGAATGATGAAGACGCAGTTTAATCTCCCAAGAGGGGAAGTTTTTAATCAACTCATAAAAAATATTCAAAGTCATTGAGTAATTTTACCATTATGATGCTAGTCCATGTCTTCACGGATGAACCTCTATTGAACCATCAAAAAAATGCCAACAATAGACCCTTCTAATCTTTAATAGATGTAACACTCAATCCTCACACTCTGACACTTAACGGCACATTAAATCATTTATTCTAAGACCAAAGTTCAAAATTAATATAGCCTCATCCTATAAATCATTGAGAGACATAACACATTTTTTCTATTTATGAGAATTTCAACACATACAACTCATTTTCTTTATCTGTTCTTTTGACGATGTATTGCATACATCTGAATGACTGATTAAGTCTCTTTGTATATAATTCAAGGCTTCTATAGAAATATGAGCAATAAAGTCTTAAGAGTTACGTAAGGGATGAGTGGATCAATAATTCAATGAATAAGTATATATCCAGTAGGATAAAAAACTTGTCAAAAGTACAATACTAAATATATATCGAGGATTCGTTTAGTAGGACTCTAAATATAATATTTTTGGAGAGCCATGTTCATATTAGGCCTACAAAATCATATTGATAAAATATTTTTGGTGATTTAGCCTCTTGGTATTAGTTACTTAACGTCCATAGAATTTTTGATATTTCATTTTGATTTTTATGATAAATAAAAAAAATTAATTAAAACAAAATATGATTGAAAAATATTTATAGAGTCTGACACAATGGAGAGGAGAGTTTGTAAAAGATGAAATAAATTAAAAGTGTTTACATTATATATCTATAATAGTTCTGTTTTTTTTTTTTTTTTTGCATAACAAAACAAAATATGTACAGTAGTTTAAAATTATTTAATTTATATTTCTATTTGCAGTAATTTCAGTGATTTCAATGTACCATTGCATTGTCCTCTTTTAGTGTTGCTTTTTATTCATTGCTTCTTTTATTTCTCATCCTGGTCGTTGTTCTTCCTTGAAGTAATAGTTTTAGACAGGAATGTCTATTTATAGTTAGCTTTTAATAAATAATTACAAAAGGAAATAATAAATAAACATCGGAAAATCTATAATCCCGTATGATATTTCATTATTTTTCCAACTTATGAAACAAACAAAACTATCTATGTGTCCCTTTACCTATCCTAGATCTGTTGTATAGACAAGTATGTAGCAAATAGACTAGTAGAACGTATGGTTATATAAATATGAAATACATACAACTTGGGAAGAATGTTTTTGTATTTGTGTGAAAAATATAACAACTCAATTTCAAAATGGCCACTCATCCCTCCCATTTACGTCATTAGGGGACGAATCATCTCTATTTACTGAGGACAAACATTATTTTCTTATTTTTGTTATCTAAAATGTATTTCTCTTATCATGTTCAATCAAATATTGTTACTTATTTTCTATGTCCTAGTAACATATATTATCAACTTAAAAGGACACGTTATGTTAGGGATTATATCAAATGTCTCTCAAATAGACAAATATCATAAGCCTAAAGATGGATGGAAGTAGCTGGCATTAAACTATATAATCGGATATATATATATAAAATTAATGGCACGCTTTTTTGACAATATCTGTATATTACAAAACTGAGACTCTGTTAGAAGGACATTCACGAAAGAAAGGGAGCGTTTTTAATAATAATAAAAAATGTATTTTCTTATGTAACAAGATCAATGTTAGCTAGAATCATGAAGTCTTCAAATAAATTGAACCTAAATAACTCCTCACTCTCTGACGATAAGAATGTAATGATAAGGAAAAAAGGTTATCCCTGGAAAAGATTTATTTTTGAGTTTGCAAAAGTTATCAAGAAAGTATCTATTAGAATTATTTAAATTTGAACCCTAAAAGTATGCATATTTTTGATTTTTTTTACTTTATTTATTAAGAGTAGTTATATATAACACTATATAATTAATTAACATTTAGATTAAAATGAATACTCTAAACAAAAGTCCAACAAAATTCCTAACAATGTATCAACAACTATATAAAAAAAACATGAACAAACAAACATTAAACAAACACCAAAATCACATAAAACATACTTTCTAATTTTATATAAATAAAACTACTTTAAAATTTCAAAACAACAAAACTTTTGTATTAAAAAAGACTAATTAAGAATATTTACTTCTTTAAACTCTTTTTGTGATTCGTAATAGCCAGCGTTGAAAATTTCTTGTAGTGTTTGGAGGGATAATACTTTATTATATTTCCTGCATATTCCCACGATGAATCGTCCACGTTTAGAATTTTGATACTAAAAGCCGAATATCTTGCAGTGGTTGTATTAGAATTGTCCGAAATTCTTCCACCTGGACCGGTATTCCGATGGCCAGTTTTTCTGCAATCCTGCTTTTACAATTTGAAATAGCCATTTCAAGGGCACGCGTTTTTCAGTGATGCTTTCAAAAAATTTGAAGTAACTCCAAACAGAATCAACGGTGTCACAAAGTTTTCACTCACGTTGGCAATGTTGAGGGCAATTATTTCCTTAGGAAGCGAAGTCCCTGGCATTCAGCAATGCGTGAATAACGGAGGAAATATTTTTCTGCATCCTTGCATGGAGCATTGAAGTAAATACAGTCATTTAAATTTGTAATTGCGCTGTGAATTTCTTGGGATCCTTAATTTTTTTGAATCTCGTTTTTGTTTTATTAAGGCCGGGTCTAGGATACAACTAAAAAACAATGATAGACATTGAAATTCAACAACAGTGCCTTGAGAGTACATCTTACTCATTGCTTTGTATTGTTAAAAAAATGTGATCATAGACGAAATTTGTGGTCGCAAATTATAAGATTATATTTCAACCATATAATGGTGGTGTTATATCGTAATCAGGACTACCACCACCCCTGGACTAGGACACCCCGACATCCACCCCCGGGCTTTTACCCCCCCCCCCCCAGGACATTTGCCCACCGCACTAATATTTCTTATTTCTTAATTGCACTTATGAAGTTAACTATGTTTTTTACGACAATCTTGCATTTGTGTTTAAAACCTATGTCCTCATATAGATCATATGCTTTATATGAACGATATTAAGAACATAGTTTTCAAACAAGCATGCAAAAGAAAACAAGTTGAAGTGAAATAAACACTCAGATGACCGGTAGTAAGGCTTTATTTAACGTATTGTTGACTGAGCATTTTTGAGACACAACTGAAGCGTAAAAGATAGAAGAAAAGGGAGGGAAAGGGTGGGCAAAAGAAGCAGCCATGCTCTTGCTAAATTTCACATCATTCTTCCCCGCTCAATTTGGATAGAATTAGTGGTTTTACGCTCCCTTCCAGACCTCCGTGGTGCTGTTGAGGGGGCGGTCAGATTTTTCCTCTGGGAATCCACTCCAGGGAGCTCGTTTGTGGGATTGAGGGGTATCATGGAGTTCTTGAGTATCTGCAAGAGGGATTGGTATATCACTCTCTGGGGTTTCAAGTGGCTATATGCTCTCAGACAAGGATTGCTCCCAATGGGTGCCAAATGCTTAAGGAAACTGTTGACTCCTCCCATTAGGGAATCTCACATGGGCATAATGAGGGTTATTTCCAAAGCTCTGCTTATCGACTAGAGGATCACTCTTAGAAGTCCTCACATGTCTTTTTACCAGAACCGCCCTGGTGTTGTGGAGCCAAGTTGCAATGGAACTCCATTAGTTGTTTTTCTATTTGACCGAACATGCGTTCATGAGGAGTCTCATTAGGTGAAGTGTATAGTAGTGAAACAGATAGAGTGCATGGAGTACAGATTCGCAACTACTGATGTCGGCCCCATAGTTTAAGAGCTAACTGAACTGTTTTCCAAATTACTCCGTTTATTTTTCTATCTGCCATTGCGATGGTTTTTTAGGGGTTGAAGGAATTATTACAACTCCTTTTTTATGAGAAAATTCACTTAATCCTTCGACATAAATCCTTTCGAAAGAATCTTCTGATTCCTGGATGACACAGATCTTATGAAGTTGGAAGTAGTTGGCCTACACTATGAG
>CP045895.1:5163344-5176854 GCA_013387185.1 Caligus rogercresseyi | reverse complement strand
AACAACGAAGGAACAAACGAACGAACAAACGACGAACGAACGGAATTCTTTTTTTTATAAGTATAGATAACCTACTAAAAGTATAACCATATGCAGTCTAACCCTTATTAGCGGCCGTTTGTATATAGATGTCATTTACTGACAACGGCCACCCAAATTTACCCCGAATAAAAATTATATATATATTTCAATCTGTATATAGCGGCCACATTTTTGGGTTCTCTTGAGTGACCACCAATATGAGGTGTTTTTTTTTTTTTTTCACTACTCTGTATGAGCGAGGATTGCTCAACCATGAAGAAGGCTTTTTTTACGCTTTTTAATCCTCTACATCCATATCCAAAACAAACAAGACTTCTCTCAAATTACTCTCTGACAGGCCTTTAGGGATAATTTGGAGCTCAATATGTTATTTATTATATTAATAATATGAAATTTGATGATGGCCTGATGCGTGTAAACATGCCTTTTTATCTAACATTTTTGGGTCAAATAAGACTACTGTTGGGGAGCTTGTTTTTTTTCTTTTTCTCTCTTGAGAACAAAAACAACAGCTTTTATAATAAGAAAATTCTTCTTGTGATATTTCAAATGAACAATTTTAAAAATATCTACATGAGACTTCATTTTTCTTCTTCGATATCTCATGTTCAGGGCTGGATATCATAATAATGGTGTTTCCCATTTGTTTATTTTCGTGAGTCCGTTATCTTTCCCACGATGGGAAAAAGCATTTGTTTTTTTAAAAGCCTTTATCTGAAAATTAATATCTATATTATCTATTTTCATAGCGTATCATGATACCTTAAATGGTGTATGTCTTGATGGATACGGATATGTTTTTATGTGCGTGCTGGTTCTTAATTATATTTGAACATTTACACTCTTTATTACATTTAAAAAAACTTGAAAAGATATATATATATATATACGCGCTAAATTTGACACTTTCGAAAAATAAAAAACAAACATGGATAGAATCTTTAATTCTTTATTAAATCAAAAAATTCCAAAAGTAGGTTGTCAGTATTGGTGTTGGCTTGGATTCTACTCGAAGTACGCGCCCCTAACCTCGACGACCTTCTTCAGCCGGGACCGGAACCTAGAGCACGCGCACCTGACCTGGTCCCTCGGCAACTTCTTGAAGCAGAGCGTGATGCGGACCTTCAACTCGGCCATGGTGTTGCAAGCAGTTCGGTTGGTATCCCTCTCAGCCGCGCCCCATAGGTAGAAGTCGCACGGGTTGCAATCGGGGGAGTTGGGCGGCCAGATGTTGGGCTTGTGTTGTCGTCCAGGTTCTCGGACAGCCACTTCTGGGTTTTGTGCGAGGTGTGGCAGGGCGCCGAGTCTTGCTGGAACACGTAGGGCCTCCCAGCGGCAACCTTCTTTATCCAGGGGGCCACCACATCCCTCATGAGTGCCACATACCCCTCCGAGTCCAGTCTCAGGCCCTTGGGGAAGAAGTGAGGCGGCATGACGTCACCGTCGGAGCTGATGATGCCGAACACCATCACGGCGGCCGGGAACTTGGTCTGGGCGACAATGGGCACCTCGTGGGGGTTCCTAACACAACACCTGTTATTCTGGCTGTTGTGTTTCTGGTCCTGGGTGAAGTTCTTCTAGTCGGAGAAGAACCAGAGAGTCTCGTTGTGGACGGGGTGCTTCAACTTGTTCAGGAGATTCAGGGCCTTGTTAAACCGGTTCTCCTGGTCCTTCTCGGTCAAAATCTGGCTTGTAGAAGTGGTAACGGAGGTCCTTGTTGATACACACCCTAACTGTGGTGTTCCCGACCCCCAACTCCTCCACCAGCTTGGTGCGGGACCTGCTGGGGTCCTCCTGCACCTTCTTCTGGAGCTTCTCCACGAATTCCGGGGTCCTAAGGGAGTCAGAACGCCTTTTCCCCTTTTTTCTCTCCACCACCTTCTCGTAGTCGTTATTGGACTCCTCCAGCTCCGATCTGATGGACTTGACAGTGTTCCTGGCCACGCACGCCGTCTTCATAATCTCCATATCCTTGCAACCGGCGCGGATCATCATCACTGCAGTTACGCGTTTCCAGGATTCGGGCGGGTTAAAATTGTCAAACGCCATTGTTATCGTTACCAGCTGTGCTCAACTACTGAGGCTAAAGGTAAAAAGCCCAGCTGGCCCGATCGTAGCCCCCTAGCGGCCGCTTCGTGCAATAAACCAAAGTGTCAAATTTAGCGCGTGGACCCTGTATATATATATATCAGGAAACGACCGGGACACCTTTTTTCACCAGGACTTCAATTTTTAAGCCAGGCCGGAACTCAATATAAAATTTTGTTCCTTCAACATTCTGAAGTGGCGACGTTTTTTTTAGAAAATAATTTCCAAAAAAGTGATGATGATTCCTTTAAAAATTTTTTTTTATGACAAACGAAATTTTGAAAAAAGTATGATGTCCCGGCCCGGTATATAAAAAACCGGGACACCAGGCGGGACGCTCAAAAACAGCCGGTACCCGGTCGTTTCCTGATATATATATATATATATCCAAGGATAGCCGTATTTTACACAATATCAGTAGCAATTTATTAACTATTTGTCCGGGGCTGCGACTTATACGTTAAACTATTTGCCCATATTTTTGTTACATCTTTACAAGCTTATCCGATATATCAGACATACAATGTTAGTATATCGTACGTATTATACTTTTGATTCTATATTCTATATGATTTCCAATTGCCCTATAAAAATTACTTATCTCAGTTTTGGGTGTTGTATTTTATTACATAAATATCCCATCAAAATGCGAATGGAATTTTCATAAGTTTTTTTTCTACATTGTGCATATTTTTGGCTGGTGTGACTTATATTCCGTACGAACGGAAAGACCGACCAATATTGTTAAATAAGTAATAATATTCACAGAAGCTCTAATGAGGTTACATTCAATCATTGAAGATGAATTGTAATAATGCTTAAAAATGGGTTTCTTAATAAAGAATAAATAGCTGATATATTTGTAGTCTATATCAACATGGACAATTGTCGTATAATTCGAGTTCCAATAAAAATCTCTCATTTTATTGCTCATTCATGTTCTAAACAAAGCCAAACAACGAAAGTTTACGGCATAATTTACCAATATTGATTAGAATGATCCTTCATTTTCCTAGAGCATCACAAATTGGGCCCATTTTAGCATGAGTCAGACCATATTATATGTAGTAGAGGATACCTAAAAACAAATATATTCCTATAAAAATATAGGAAATAATTTAGACTAAAGTAGGGCAATGCAAGAAGCCTATTAAATCCTGTGGATTTTTTTAATTACAGACATATTTATACTTGTTTTATTTATTTATTTTAGACTAGTTACAAATTGGTACTAATGTGCCCCATGGCAAATATACTCGATTACACACACGCTTCAAATATTTTTTTAATAAAAAGTTATTAAAGTGTAAGTACATTTTTTTGTCTTTGCATCAATAAAATAATTGCAAATTTCCAATCAGATTCAAAGAATATATAAAATAAAATAGCTCGATATCGAAGTTGTGTCATTCATTTTTTACTAGTTTGAATATGTTTATTTATTTATTTAGAGGATAATATTTATTATCTAACATGTTAGGAATTGGAACAATTTTTAACTCAAATGTCAGATTGTCTTATATATCAATCATATTATGTGATACTCAGTTAAGCTATATAAGCTCATTTACACTTTCATTTATTCAATAACTTAAAACTTGTTTATATGCAAGAAAATTATATAATACTCAATTTATGATTATTTCTTACGAAAGCCTTTTGAAAGCGCATTGCAATAAGTCTTTAACGATTGGATCATTTAATCTGTGATACATTAAACAATATAAGTATTTTTGAAGGACAACTAAAATTAGTTTTTAGGTTGGAATTCTATATTTTTCTCCTGTATATTAAATCATTTAACTATTTGCAAGAAGCACAGAGTAAATAACTTTGAAAGAAAACATACGTATTACAAGCTGTCTTTGCTATGGATGTATTTTGTAGAAAATAATTATCAATTCGACGTCCCGTCAAGAAATGAAGAGAAACTTAATTACAAACATAGAAGATCATGGATCTCTTTCCATCATATTTTTTGAGGACATGCATGTAATTATGTTTACATGTTAAGTATGTATCTAATTAGCCCAGAGGGAGAAAAAAAACTTTATATCCAATACATATATGTTTATAATGAGCCCTAAAGGTACACTTTCGAGATGATAGACTTGAATGAACAGCAAGACAGTCTCAAAGTTTAGAAAAAGCATTTTGTAGGAAATATAAAGTTATGCAAGTCATTTAGTCCCTGCATGCACATGTTTGTCTATGGATCAATTTATTAAGTCAATGATTGATTATGATTAAAATAACATTGAGAAGCATAATGTCAAATATGTGTCCTCTAATTAGTATTATATTATGAATAATTGTTTTCCTTAATCACTAAAATAAATTCCAGAGATTAGAAAAAGTTGGAATCCCAAAAACGTATAATCTGTTTACAACATGAACACATTGGTCCAAGAATTGAGCTGGATTACATCTACATTAGGATATTCTTGTTTACAATATCCCAAAACAGACAGTCATCAAAAAATAACAACGCCCAGATTAACCTCCTAGTCACACCTTCATGAATAAAAAGAGAGTTCCTTTTCTTCTGTATATACCCTCGAATAATGCAATTTGAGTCCAAGGAGGACACAAAAGGAAAAAAATAAGTCATTTGCAAGAACAAATAATCTGTCCCTTGAAATGTTGTAAGTTTATTTCATACAAAATTGTTTTTTTATATAAATATATGAATGTAAATTCATTATCCAAAATAGTTTTATGTTGAAATGTGTATTGCGGAGAAATAAGGATTAAAAAATTATATCCAAGTAAAGGGAACAACCATACTAGTTTCCCTTTAATATGCAAAAATAAAATCTCATTTTTTATATAGATAAATCATTAAGAGTTAATATCTCAATGTTCTTTGACAGCAAATATGTGTTTGAGATTCTAAAGTTATGATAAGCATAGATTTATAGTAAATAAGTTATTTATTATGAAGTGTACTTTTTATAGAGGAAAAACAACATCTGAAATCTTGCACAGGGTATACATATAACAGAGCGTACCAGCAAAATTTAGAAAATCGTAAATCAATTTTGCTTTACTACTAGAAACTTTATTTGATCTTTTATAAAGAAGCATCTGGAACAAAAGTTAAAAAGAAAGATCTTGGCAATCTTTCTTATTCAATGTAGCCTCCTTTAGCTTCCATGACTGCATCAACACAGTGGCGGAAAGCAGCACAGCTCTTCTTGATGAAGTCGGTAGACATGTTGTCCCAGGCAGCAGTGATGGAGGCCTTGAGAGAATCCACAGTGGGATGGGGAGTGCTGTTGGTCTCCTTCTCCAAAAGCCCCACACAGCAAAGTCCAGGGGATTGAGATCTGGGCTGAGGGTGGCCAGTAGTTTGCTAGCTAGAAATCGGCAAAATTCCTTGAGCAGAAGTCCTAGGCCAACTTTGATATGTTGGAGGGAGCTCCATCCTGAGTCCATACATAGTGGTCACTAGGGTAATTTGCCTTCAACCAGTGCAAAACATGGTATCTCAGGACTTTCATGTAGACATTGCGGTCAATTTTCTCTCCACCCCGAAAATAGTAAGGAGGCATGGTCTTCCCGTCAGATGCTACGACTCCTAGAACCATCACATGGGCTGGGTGTTTGGTTCTGTAGACTCCCTTGACCTCATCTACTGACTCCGCAAGGTACCGATCGTTTCTCGATTGTAGACCTGGTTCACTGTAAAATCTTCTTGTCTGAGAAATTGTCACAGTGGACTTCTTTTGTGAAAGGTTGAACAATTTTAGTAAACCTTTCGAGCTTCTTGACCTTCATTGCCTCGGTTAAAAGATGCCTGGGCCTCCTGACATACGATTTCAGGTTCAGATAATCTTTTAAAGCCTTTGACATGGTAGAAGTACCGACATCCATGGTCCGAGCCAGTCTCCAAATTGACTTTGTGGGATCCTCCTTCACCGCCTCCTTAACCTTTCCAGAAAGTCCTCAGTCCTCTTCATATTTGCTCCTCCGCTGCCTAGAGTTCTGCAAGTACCTTTTCCATATTTTATAGCCTTTGAAACATTGTAAACTGTAGCCAGAGAGGAGCCAACATCTCCACGATCTCTTTTTGTCCACTATGGCCTTAAGGAGGTCAGTGATCATCTCACGATTCTTCTTCTCATGACTCATGGTGAAGAGTGAGTGAAAACAATGTTTAATAACAAGCGCTCTTCATGGCTGGTACAACAGGCAGTTTTAATGTAAAAAATCACTAAAGCTCGCCCCAGGGTAGCCAGAGACAATTAAACTAAATTCTAAATTTTGCTGGTACACACTGTATATATATATATATATTAATCTCATTGGTGCGTTAATTAAATATGATAGGAAATATCCATCTTTTGTTTATGTTTTCCCCCAAAAGATTCTTATATTTTTTAAATTTCAGTTTAATATGAACTAAGTTTAAAAATTTCATTCACTTCGATTTTTCAATTTTTGAAAAAAAAATTGTTGATTAGAAGCCGAATGGAGTAAAAAAATATTTTAACATAAGTTGTAGTTAAAAAATTTTTTCATGATTTTTATAATAATTTAGATATTAATATTGCCTTAAAAACTACCACATTAATTCCATCATGGGATGAGTCCACTAGCCGTGAGCACAAATAAAAGCATGCACCAAAAATTGAGGAAAGCCATTCCTTTATACGGAATACAATAGAAAAGCTCCTTGTATGTTTGTTTGCTCCAACATCTTTATTATATAAATAAAAGATCTAAGAAGTACTTGTGAAGAGGTTCCCTTTTCACGACTTTTAAGAAATAAGTATTTTTTCTCATTTCCTCCCAAAAAGTCTGAATAGAAAGGGGGTACACATGGACAGGTAAAAAAATAAATTAACTCTCGACATCTTTGAAGGACATGGCAGATGAATGGTCCCTGTAAAGACTTTTAAATTCATATAAGTAAGGAAGCACGCCACATTGAAAATGGTAAAATGATGTTTGATCCTTATATATGAGTTGTATCCTAGGATGTATAATATTTGTAAATATACTTTTGTACAGTTTTTATGACATTATTTGATCGATACACTTTCTCAAAATGTATAAACAATTATATAACTCTGGTTTTGCCATAATAACAGCCGGATATATAATATAAAGAGAGCAGATAATCTAAAAAAGTAAGGGGAACTAGAAGTACGAACATATTTTTCAAAAAAACCTTTACTTTCTAAGATATGATACAAAAATAAATAAACATTAGTGTTTGAGCATACTCTTTAGGTTATACAAATCTATTTTATATCGATATGTTAATATAATCAAAGATACTATCCAAGTCATATTTAAAGGTTTTAGTAGTGTTCATAGATCTATGGATAAAGAAATCAATGTATTTATAAATAAAAGTATTAATATATTTTATATTCAGTTGCCATCGAATTAAAATTGTACTTATTTCTTTTTCATTGAAAAATGGCACCAAATGAGCTAATATCGAAATATAATATACATTAATAAAATATTGCTAAAATATTTCAGGATGTTCCATTAGAATATAGTATTAATACTATAAAACATTAACGTTGCATTTAGTACTTTGTATAGGTCCCCAATTTGCTTAGTACTATTAGTCTAATGAATATTAATTTTAAAAACATATTTAAATATTCCTTTTTATAATATGATAAAAATTATCTAACATTGGAGTATTGTTTACATTTATACTTTGACTAACAAATCACCTAAAACATAACCCATAATAGCATTGGTGTAAATCTGAGAAGGAGAAAAGTTATTTATAACACCAGATAAGTGGTTATAACAGACACGTTAAAATGTAATTATCGAAGGTTGTAAAATGTTTTGTCGTATTATGTGGGATTAGTGTCCAGAGGAACCCATAATTTCAGCGTTAATAAAATATTTCATGCTTTCTAAGTGTATAAATGGATAGAATCCTTATACAAAGAAGCAATATAATTTTTTGCTACACGATGACTGCATAGATTTATATTCGTTTATTATATGTATCTTGCCACCCTTCCCCTCTTTTGCTATCTTCACACTGAGCCATTGAAGCTGAGTCATCTTATATATAATCATTCTTTGGAAAGGAATATGCCTAATGATTTAATTAAATGCATTACTCATAAAGGAGGGGGGAGCAGTGAATATTGCATGTGATCCAAGCCATCAGCAAGATCTCTGTCGCCATGTTGATTTAAAAAGAATAATTATGCTGACAAATATGTATATTTATTTTTTGCATATGCATAACATTTTCATAAAATGATTTAAGTAAGAACTCCATATTTGAGTATTTATATTATTTTTAGGAATATTAAGATAAGTATTGATTATATCACACTTTGATAAATCCAAAGTCTATTATTTATAACGTTTGCAGTGAAACGTAACAGAAGCACAACTCAACATAGATGTCATTGGAGTATTGTTATGTATGTTTTTTCTACAATTAGCAAATATTCATATCTGAATCCTTAGTTACGCAAACTGAAACGAATATTAGAGAGTGTTTTTGCTGTGACATTGTCTTTCTATTGCAAACTAATTGAACTTACACTGACTTCAATCATTCATAATTAATATGAAGCTTATTTTCTCACAAATTAAATTTTGAAATTTCTTATGAAATCCAAACATGAAAATAATCACATAGTCTTTTCCATTATATATATATATATATTAGTACTTTTATGTAAATTAAGGCTTAAGGAAAATAAATAAATAAAGTCTTAAAGTGCAGATTAAAATAACTGTTGTAGGACTATTTCAAAAAGTCTTATATAATTATAATTTATCTCTATATACCATTTGCCAAAATAAATTTAATTACTTTTTTCTTTTTCGCTTATCACTATACTTACTTTACTACTCCATTTTCCTTTGAATTTTTACATAAATCCTTTTTTAATTTATATTTAATCCAAGGGGACTAACAATCTGGCCTCTCAAATTGCATTTTGAGTTATGAATAAATCAAGAAATGATTTATATCTTAAACAACTTCCAAAGTTGTAGGTCCATTTTCTAATGTGGAGAAAATACTTTTAGGTTTTTTTAAAATGTGTATGTTTTTTGTGTGTTTTGTTCTTTTTATAATATATTAGTTCTTTTATTACATATATTTATGCTGTTTTTCTTCGTAGTCGTAAGTTTATGCAAAAATATAATAAGGGATAGCGTGTAATTTATCTTTCGAAGAAACTCAACTTTGACAAGGGGGTTATATACCTTGCTTTAAATAGCCAGAATGATTCTCATTTCTTCCCTTAATGACAAGTGCGGCTTAAATCTTGAAGCTATTAAATTGTTTTTTAACAAAATTACTGAAGAAATATTTTAAAACGGAAAAAATATTGATAATAAGATGTCTTATATGGATATCTTCTAATACAAATATCAAGTCATTGTGTGATGGGATTTGTATAGGAGTAAAACAACACACAATAAGAAATTGAATTTAATATCCACCTATTAAGTCTGAGTTGTTGTTTAATAAATACAACAAATCCTTTTCACTTTTAACAAAAAAATATCATCAAGAGTATAAGATGCAGCGCCGTACCTGAGATGACCTGCCTCACAGGGCTTCAAAACAGCATAGAACCTTTCCACAGTCAGGAATTCGAAAGCAAAACATCGAATTGTTTCAACATTGGCAGCAGTCGATCGAAATCAAAACTTTCATCACTATATATATATATTAGACCTCCCAAAATAAAACCACTTTTTTAGTTCTTTTACATATACCCATCAATTCTGGTTCATTTTTTTGATGCTGAAAACGAATATCTAATTTAAAAATTTCTAGCATTGTTAGAAATTGGACGTCACTGGGTTCAAAGGTTTCGTTATGAAGCAAAACTTGTTTGTTATTACTTATTTTGAAAAAAATAGTTTTACTAAATTTAGCTATGATCAATTTATGATTTTGAATTTTTTTCAAATTTTCGTCAAATAATATTTAGTAATATTTAGAAATTTTTTAATTAGATATTCGTTTTCAGCATCAAAAAATGAACCAGAATCGCTGGATATATGTAAAAGAACTAAAAAGTGCGTTTTTTGGGAGGTTTGGGAATATATATATATATATATATATATATAAATATATATATATATATATATATATATATATATATATATATATATATATATATATATATATTATATATATAATGTACCATGAAATCTCATATAAATAATATGTCTTTGTGGACCTATCAATCAGGATATAAATCCAAAGATTATTTAACCGAGGCTAATTCAACTAAATTCGCTATATATTAGACAGAACCCCAAGTAGAAAACAGTTTTTTATAGAAGAAGTCACTCTGTGTGTCTAGTTGAAGTGCCAGGTTTTGCTAAAACATATGCTTGTTTTGGCTGTTGTACTCTCAGATAAGACCCACCACACCAAACTTAATCTAGTATCAGTTAGTCAAAATAACATGAAGCCGTTAAAAATAACTGACGGATATATAAAATGATTTTTCAATCCTTAAGTATGTAGCACTAGTTTCTTTTCTTTAAACGTCTATTGAAAAATTACTTTCCGTATAAAAACTCTTTCTTTGTATTTATAATTGATATGCAATATTTGTATATATTCATAATACAACGAATTAATGTATGAATAATTTGTTAATTGGTTTTTGTAGCGTTTTTATATAACTTACTTGAGGTTCGCTTAACTATTTTTTTCCTTTGTATGTAAAATGCGTATGATTTGCCATAGAAAAAACATGCGGCTACCTACCCAGTTTCACCTTTTTTTCGTCTTGTAGGGTGTGAAGTCTTTACTCCACCCTTCATCATTACCTATAGTAATGAGTTCATTGACAGGGGGTATTTTAAATACTTATTTCCTTACATACTCCAGGCTGCTTAGAGGAAAGCGGATGCTTCCAAACAGCATATCTTTCTTGCATTCTTAAGACAACTCCCGGCATTCCTCATGAATGAGACCCAAGAAAAGTGATTGCATCTTCTTTAAAGGCTGATGGGAGTGGCTTTATCAAGGATAAATACATTTTTAAAAATTGGACTTTGGCAAAAAATAAATATGCTTCTCTGTTAATATAGATATTATATATATATGTACATATAATATATATATATATGTTACGGTGTATTACAAAAAACCAAATATTAAGATATTAAACGTGCACCACCCTCCCTGCACTAAAGTTGCGTCATTTGAAACTTAAGATCGTAAAAAAATAGACTTAGGTTTGACCCCCTAAATTGCGTTGAAAGGTTTGATTATGAAGCAAAAAAAAATTGTTATTGCTCATTTTTTTTAAAGTGAATGATACAACATTCAAATATAATCAATTAATAATTTGTTTGTTATTCAAATTTCATCAGTTAATATTTAGTGCCAATAAATGATCATAAGTGCTGACGCATCAACCATTTTTTTAAGTACTCATGTTAATGTTTTTAAGTTATTTTGAAGTAGGTTAATTTTACATTTTAATTTTCATTCTGTAAATTTGTCGTTAAGAATTTGTCAAATTAAAATTAAATTTATATTCTTTGTTTTAAGTGTAGGGAGTTTTTTTATTGACTCCAAGGTTGACAATATATATTCATGGCGCTGATAATATCCACAAAACTTTAGTAGATGTCTTCGTTACTAGTTTTGACTGCTCTTTTCATTTTTTTGAATATATGACTTTAATGACTTGAATCGAAAAAATATTCTTGCTTCTTTTCCCTGGCGTTTTTATTATTGGTTGTTCATAAAATACCATATTGAAAAGCAGTTTTAAACAGAAAAGTAAGATCTGTTATGATAATATCATAATTATTTTTTCAAAGTATAAAAAAACTACAGAACAAAGATAAAATTACTTTTTTATTAAGTCAACTGCAGAAAACTTTGATGCCTTCAATTGAATAACTCTTACCGAAGAAACTTAAATTGTTAAACATTGAAACCAAAACAGCAAATACCTTTTTGTGCTTTGTATGGTAGTTCAACAAATCACACTTTAAACATCCGTTATTTATATATATATACATATATTTGTTATATATATAATATATATATATATATATATAGTGACGAAATTTTTTCAAATAATATTTAAAAAATGCCTGCATATGATTCACTTTTGAAGATATTTTTGTTATTTTATTTATTCTTCAAGTTGCAGCCAGGAACAGCTGCTAGTCCTGCTGTTCATGAACACACCTAAAACATACAGTCAAAGAAGACTTGTATTCCTTTAATTTTTACACTCAATGTTCTAACTATGGAGATATAAAGATAAAGAGAGCTTTTCCCTCCAATAGCAGAGAAACATCGTTTAGCTGTATTCTGGACACAATGACGTATTTCTCTGAAGAATCCATAGAGATATAAAGTATTATTAAGCCTCTGTGCATAGTAAAAAAAAATAAGAATGTTTATATATTTTCGTTTTATATATAGATCATCATCCTAACTTTCAGACGTAGAAATAAAAGAAACCAGTGTTAGCTAATGAAAAATATCGTTTAATGAAGACTTTGCAAGAACAACATTGGTTCTATCTCTACCATAAAATATAATAAGATATAGAGAACTTATTTCCTTCATAGCTGATAAGCATCGTCGTTCAGCAGTCGCCACTATCCAATATAAACAAAATAATTTGACCTAAGACATCGTGAGTTGATCATAGAAAGATTTTTTTTATTGGACTTGACGGACTTCTCTGAAGAATCCAATAAGCTCTCTATGTCTTTATATCTCCATGATCCCTACATAATATGACCGTAGAGCCCCTCACGTGCTCTCAAAGGTCAAATAAGAACGCTCATGAGCACACAACAATGACAAAAGTGTCAAATATACTTGCAAACGTGTTTGCTGGTCTAGAACAAGGCAAAAACAGTAGGATATCATTCAGTACCCTCAAAGGCATTTAAATAGTCAACCTTTATTACTGTATTACCATAAAATTAATCAGCAAAATAATTGCCGTCAATCATCGCATATTGCACTATACAATATACAAGAATACACACAGGGGTATTTTTTCTAAAGCTTATTTGGTTTAAGACAAAGAAGTGCAAATAAAAACAATAGCAGTTTACATTATTAAAAAAAACATCACTCCACTCCACGTGGCTGCTCAGGTATGAACATTAAATCAAAAACAACATCACCCTTAAGAACTCATAGAGTTAATTCTATTAAATCCATTTATTTGCCGAATCTTCTGAATATACGAATTAAGTATTCTTTTAAGCAGTAATCATAATTAAATAAACAGGTACTAATAAAGGTAGGAAATCATAAAATGTTAATTTTTTTTGTCAATATAGACAAATTTAGGATAAAACGTAGAGAAAAATAATTAATTTGTAATTGACAAAATGATAAATATTCTTGAGTTTGCAAGAC
>CP045895.1:5139038-5163244 GCA_013387185.1 Caligus rogercresseyi | reverse complement strand
AAGCTTACGAAATAAGTTTGTAGGATGAAAAAAGCACAGCAATGCCACCTATAGGTAGGTTAAGTGAAATGGGAAATGACGATATATTATTCGGAACGCTCATTAGGAGACTGTCAACCCCAAAGGAAATGATCTCACTTTATACATGCTGGTATATATATATTATATATATATATATATATATATATTGTGTACACATATATCAACAATAAAACCAAAGAAACGGAATCATGTAAGAATTCAAAACAGGGATTTGTTCCTCAGTTCTTTTAGAAATTACATTATTTTTTTGTTTAAAGATTAAATCATTATATATGTGATAGTAAGATCATATTTTTAATATGGAATAAGTCATTAATGTATGTGAAAAAATTCAGAGGAGCACATTAACTCAATAGAAGATGCTAGACTCTCAATGTTGAGGGTGCATGTTCGACTCCCGAGAGGGCCAAGGCACAAGTTTACTCAACCTCATTGACAATAGCATTTGTGTTCGACAGATAATTTTAATGCTATAATTCATAATCCTACGGATACAATTCTATCGAACTAAGGGTCAACAAAATCATTAGTCGTGAGCGTTAAGGCGTATTCAACAATCAAAGTTGGGGGTTCAGGTTAGAATCCCTTGAGGAAATAGCAAATTTTGGTCTACCTTATGGTAAGATCCTAGGTTCTATCGACTAATTTTAATGATTAATGATTATTTATATCCAGTCGGATACTGACATTTTATCGAACCAATATGCAAGAAAATCTTCAGCCTTAAAAAATAAATTCTTAAATATAAACTATGAGACTATCTTCTTTCATCATGAATTGCGAAATGAGCTGGGATTCGGTAGATAAATCTACCGCCGGTTCGATATTCGGTATATACCGAATATCGATCGATATCGGTAGATTTTATTATATATCGACAGTATCGATCGATATTCGGTTCGGTAGATTAGAAAGAGAGATAAATTATTTATGTATCTGCTCTTACTTCTTCATATGCACTTAATATCGGACAATTTATAACAAAGGACAATTAAATACATCATTTATCATAATTTATTAGAGATATTTGACATTTAATACATACTAATCTTATATAAATTATACATGTACTTGATTTTGTAGGAAATGGAAGGCTATAGGTTTTTTTATTTACTGTCTTTGATTGTCCGATATTAAATGAACTCTCAGGTACTCTACATAAGCTTATATGAATGTCTATTTATGTATCTGCTCTATAATTACGACATGGAAAAGCGAGGGATATTTGGGTGTGTGAAAGGGAGAACTATTCTCTTTTCTCAGAACAGAAGCAAAAACAGAGATTCAAATATAAAATAAATACCTTCCGTTCCGGCCGACTTGGCCTACTAATAAATGAAATAAATATTCCTCAAAAGAGGAAAGAGAATAATGATAACAAGACCCTGAACTCAATTGTACCATTCAAACATTCTCCCTTTCACACGCCCAAAATATCCCTCGCTTTTCAATGTCTATCCCAGGGGGGCAAATCATGTAAACAAAGAGGGATATTCCCAATAATAAAAATCAAAAATTGACGTCATCACAGAGACGATTTGCCTGTATACCTAATACCTACACCATCTAAAATTACAATAATGAATAATAATATGGTGGACTAATATCGATGGAGCTACACAACCTCGTATTTAAGGTCATTAAAAAAATATATTTATGACTCTGTGTAACTACATTCACATGATTTTCAGCAAAAAAATGAAATTGGTTTAATAATATATTATTTGCATTCAATTTTCAGGGCCAAATTCAGACAATTTATTAACATCTGAAAAGGTTTGATTATTATTTTTTTCACTAGTCCATAAAAGTAGTAGTCCTTTCTATCAAACAGACAGAAAGATAATGAGTAGACATTGAAAAGGGAGGGATATTTTGGGTGTGTTAAAGGGAGAATGTTTGAATGGTGCAATTGAGTTCAGGCTCTTATTATCACTATTCTTGTGAGTTCCTACAGGTATACAGAACAGAAGCAAAACAGAGATTCAAATATAAATAAATACCTTCCGTTCCGGCCGACTTGGCCTTCTTCATAAATGAAATAAATATTCCTCAAGAGAGAAAAGAGAATAGTGATAACAGAACCTGAACCCAATTTCACCATTCACATTCTCCCTTTCACACGCCCAAAATATCCCTCGCTTTTCAATGTCTGATAATGAGATAAAAGAAAGAGAATATAGATATTTTTATGCCGTAAATCATAACAAATCGCTAATGTGAGGATTCAGTTTTAATTTTCTAATCAGAGGAATCTAAACATTGCGTTCTGCGCATCTTGTATATCTATTATCTGGTCTATCCATAATACTATAAGTTTAGTTATTTATTTTCAAAGTTCAAGTTCTTCACACAAGGGAGCGCTTCCACTTTTACTTAGAAAAACAAAACTTAATAAAATATCGAATATCGTACCGATTGACAATCGTTACGATATTCGATATTTTCTACAGAATATCGTAAAATCGGTTCGATACTTGAATCTACCGTCGGTAGTATCGAATACCGATTTACATTCGGTAGTCGCAGCTCTGGAAATAGTTTTTGCCATCCGTATTTTGAATAATAACAATGTTAATTGTATTGTCATATGTTTATATGCTGAATGATTTGGAATAAGATAAATTATATTGTACCTATGTAGAATAAATAATCTATATATATCATAACAAATACGTACTTAAAAGTTTAAATAAATAGAAGTTTATAATAAATTAAAATACAGATCATACGTATTAAAATTAATGGCAATTAAATGAGATACAGTAATGTTTGATATACAAAAGTTGTATCCATTACCAATCATCTCAAAAAAAAATCCGTTTATGATATGAGTAACCAATATCAGCTATTGCGTAGTCTTCTAAATGTATTGACGATAAAATAATCAAAATGCAGTGAGCCAGTATTTCTAAAATGTGTTTGTAGTTTAAAGAAGATTTTTCAGATTCTTTTAATAGTTCCCATTTATAATGACTTCCATTTTATAAGTATTTTCAATCTTTTGTTATAAAAATTACTTCATAAATCTATGTAGATTTATTTTTTCATTATTGACGCACCAATGTTACGGAACCTTGAATATATTAAGAACTTTCAATGTAAAAAAAATCCTTCATTACATATGATATACTAGATATAAAGTTATGTGATTGTTACATTATTGCATGTCACATGAATTGAGCTCACATTGCTAGAACTATAATGCCATCTCTGACACCTTAAATAATAATGGCACATCTTGAATCATCACTAAATCATTGGCTTGATCTGATAACTGAGTTTGATTCGATTCCTTTTTAATCAGAGTTCAATGTATCATTCAGTTGTTCGCCATTCTCCACTCTTTGTATTTTAATTTATCTATATTCATGAAGGGAAAATATTCAAAGCAATGAACTCTTCTCAAAATTGATGAAGCAAAAGAAGCTGAATATTTGTAATTCATTTATATATTTGACAAGAAATCCAATCAATTAAAAAGTCATACATCATTTAAATACTTTAACTGAATTATATAACACTGAATATGAATTACATCTTATAAGATATTAAGTATATGTTTTCTTCGTTGAATATCATTTTTTACAATTTCTGATTAGATATTTATCAATAAAATAATCACAAAAAACTGAAATGTTATTGAGAAATTTGGTTATAATATGATGTATTTGGAAAAAAATTAAGAACATTTAACGATAAAAAATATATACTATAAAATTTACGACTCGTTTTTTGGATTTAATAATAATGTTAAAAAACATGAGAACTCGTTATAAGCAGATTTTTTCAATTATATATTAGAAACTAAATAAGGTTTGAATTACGCAAATGCTGTTAAATCATTAACACAAATCATGAATCCATCAGAAATGATCAGAATTACATGTTCTAAAAGGTTTGCTTCAAATTCCAATCACTTACTCATTCAATAAAGGAAATGAATTGGCTCTAAGAAAATTGTCGCCGGACATATTTATAATTGGCGCCACCAAAAGCTTCGTGGGAGAAAAGAGAGCATGATTCAAAGACCTCATACATAATTGTAAGGTTGAATTCTTAGAAGGAGGAAGAGTGTCATTTCTGGGACTGATTAATTATTATCTCTCACACACACATAGAGTGGTGACTCAACCCCATACAAAAGGGAAAAGGGAATTCCAAGACGTAGAAAGAACAATTTATAGTCAACATATTATGGACGTTCTCCCAAACAAACATAATTCTTCAGTTGGCAATTTTTATTTATAAATATTTTTGCCTAATCCTGGATTATTTTCAAAGGAAGCTTTGGGAGTAATGTTTGGCATGTTTATAAAAGTGATTGAATTTATTTTCCTTGATACGCTTTACATGTATATTAATATATCAAACTAACCCCTTTTAATTATTATTATCTACTTGCAGGATTTTTTTTCCGTATGCATATATGGACACAAATTGAAAACCTTAAAAGTGTCATCATATAATTATTTGATTCATTGAATCTAAATCCATATGTTTGCCCTAACGTCAATCGTTTACTGCACTTTGAAACTGAATTATTCAGAGTTATCAAATGAGTTTAATTGTTTAAAATAAAAATTTGTCATGCGACATAACATATTTTGCATATAATTGTAATTAAAACCCA
The DNA here is from genome assembly GCA_013387185.1 of Caligus rogercresseyi. NCBI lineage: Eukaryota > Metazoa > Arthropoda > Copepoda > Siphonostomatoida > Caligidae > Caligus > Caligus rogercresseyi. The sequence continues at coordinate 5,158,569 of CP045895.1, read as the reverse complement.
TATATTTAATGTCCCTTTCATTTTCAAACTGCAGCAATGTCTATATATATATATATATATATATATATATATATATGTGTGTGTGTGTGTGTATATGTATAATTATATTTATATTTAAATATATTGGTTTTTTATTACAATTCTATGCAAAATATGTTATGTCGAATGACAAATTTTTATTTTAATAATTAAACTAATTTGATAACTGTGAATAATATTCAGTTTCAAAGTGCAGTAAACCATTGACGTTAGGGTAAACATAGTATATATAGATTATAGAATTATCTATCTATCTATCTATCTATATATATATATATATATATATATATATTTACTATACATATATAATATTAGATATATATAATATATATATATATATAATACTTCATAGTTATTTTTGTAACAAAAAGACACATGATTTATTATATATAATTGCAAAGTAATATTAGTACGATAACGACATTTAGTTATTATATTATTTTTAAAGCATACACAATATCCTGTCGTAATTTTTTTTAAACGAAAGAAAGAAAAAGTGAAATTATTAGAAAGTGTTTAAGTATTAAAAAATGATGTAAATTGCAAGCATTTGGCTAAATATGTGAATTTAGTTTTCAGTCACCTTATTTTTATTTCTTAAAACTAAATTCTACATTAAAATGTATTTGTTAGACATGCTTATAACTTAGACAAACTTTATTAATAATCTAAAGAACGTGAGGATGTAACAAAATAAAAATATGTGACAAAATGATTTCCTGGAATTGGACTCTGACCTTCCGTGTAAAATATGATCCCTCCCAAGTTGAAAGTGAGCGTATCTAAATATTAAATAAATGAATCAAATAGAAAATGAATTGTTGAGATCTGAGGTCAAGCGAGGTCAATAAAAGGTCTCAATGAATATGTGAGTTCTCCCTTGAGGCGAACTAAATATATATATATATATATATATAAATTGTTGAGAGGTCACAAAAGAGATCATCAATGTATATACAATATTGCGTTTGAAGATTTAGACACTCGACAAGTAGTAACTATGTATTACAAAGTAGTCTGTCAGCTATGAGCTAATACTCGAAATGATACACTGTTAATTGGAATCAGAGTTTCATTTGATTTTAAAGTATGCTGTGTCAAGTACATATTCGAAGTTATATGCATGTTTTGCTATTAAAAATAGCTCATTTTCAAGATATATGAAACCAAGTCATCCATAGTTGTGGAATATTATAATTCACTCAGACGAACCAATTAGGCAAAAAAAATCTCGGCGTATGCAATTCTATCGAACCATTTAGACACAAAAATATATATTATAATTATTAAATTTAAATCAGATATTATAAACCAATCAAAATTGACATGTATTTTTTCTCTCTCGAAGAAATGTCACATTAAACCCTTATTTTAACATTGTCAGCTATAATAATATTATCAAATAAATTAAAAATAGGCTTTATGATAAACTCATATATATATATATATATATATATGGATTACTTGATCATTTAAAATGTTGAAAATAAATCCATTCTAAAATCGTGCAAATGAAACATTCACAAAAAATAAATGAATATTCTTAGTGTGAAATAATGAAGACTATGGGGAGGGGGAAATGAGCCCAGATATATGTGTGTGTGTGTTTTCTTGTTAATAATACTCATATACATATATTTACTCTTTGAAGGGGTTGTGCTTTATATATACATTTCACGTAGACTTTCTTGCTATTACATGATGTGAGGGAGAAACTTCTTTCCCTTCATTTTCCACCCCTGAGTTTTCCCTCCCTCCTACTACTAACTCACTTTCCTCATTTTTTTTTCTCCCTTTTTCCCTTCTTCCTAGAACTACTACTAATGAATATTATTGAATAATAAAAACAACAACAACTTCAACTACACACATTCTTGGAGGCGAGCGAGCGCCCGCCTCAATATTATCCTACTACATCCAAAACTCAGATAAAAAGCTTGCCAGTTTGCGCTTTTAATATATGTTCAAAATGTGATGTCATTGGCTTAAGTTGCAAGAGCTCTTAAGTAAAATATATAGCTTAAAACAAACTTTATAAGCATTAAGAATGTATTTTTTATTGTTTACCGTGCATATAAAATATTTTATGTAAAGTCCAGAAGAGTTTAAGCAAATAAGTGAAGTTTTGCTTTGACAACATTGGTTTAATAGCCAAAATCTTTCTCTTTATGAGTGTACTTTTTGGTATAAATAGTAGTGTTTCTATATTTTACCCAAGAATCCTTACAGGATCTCTTCAAGCCTTTTAGGACGCATTTATCAATACACGTATTGTACATCTATTCTCTCAATTGAACACAACATATTATAAATGCGCTCCTTTTTGTTTGTCTTCTCTTTACACGGGTTTTTAGTGGAGGATGCGAGAGCGTTGTTTAAAGGGAGGAAATATTCGATTTATTTCCTCTTTTATTTATTTCGGACATAACGGGCACGCTTCTTCTTGCACATTCCCCCCCCTCCCCTTTTGATGAAGTTTTTTGAGACGCTTTGCGGAGTCAGTTGCCAGTTGTCTCCCAGAGAGACCACACTCACTTGTGAATTATATATGTTTGAATAGTTGAATATTATCATCCTTTATAGACCATTATTATACATATTTAGTAGTTGAATCAAAATGTCAAGCTGGCTGCAGAAGCAGAGCAATCCCAAGCTCTACCGCCAGCACTCTTCCTCCTCTATACCCTTATCCAAGACCGCACAAAAGGAACAAAAGCCTATCCTTGAGATATACACGGATTGGGCCAATCACTACTTGGACAAGTTAAGGGCCGGCCTAAAATCCGGAGTCTCACAAGTGAGCTCTCAGATGGGCTTCTTTTAGCGGATGTCATGAGGCTGTGACCGGGGAAAAAGTTCCGGACGTTGTCCGGAAGCCTGGTAAAAGCACGGCATCACAAATATCTAATATTCAAGCATCACTTAACTTTCTTGTGGGCAAGGGTATTCCCTTGGGGGACATTCGAGCCTCTGAGATCCATGAGGGGAGTTTAAAGGCCATCTTGGGACTGTTTTTTCAATTGTCACGATTTAAACAGCAACAGAAAGGTGGTGGAACTTCACGAATCGGTCGACCTTCGACCTCTTCTGGAGGAGGTGTCAGCATGACACTTACGTTGACGCAACAACAGAAAAACTCTAAAATCGCCTCTCCCACCTCTAAAAAAGCAGCCATTCCAGGTCGTATCCCTACGGCAAATACCTCCAAACTTCCACCTAGCAGTAGTAATGGCAGCCAACTCAAGCCTCCAAAAGTCATTAAGAGTGTCGCCATTGGCAGTGGCATACGACCCCCAAAGACCGGAATCGGAAAGCGGACATCTTCGTCCTCTGGTTTCTCTGCTCCCAAGACTCTCAATGACCCCAAACAGAGCTCTGACACGAACTTCCCATCTCCCTCTGCGCTTCGTCGCATCAATGACCCACGACACCGATCTTCTGCACTCCCAAAAAGCTGCCCCAAGCGGTCGCCCAAGTTAGTGCCTCGCCCAGGCACGGAGATTAAGGACTATGGGCTCATCGATACCACTTGCACTCCCAACTATCCACCACATGCTGGCGGACCCTCAACTATCACTATTCGCCAGATACCGAGTCAACCTCCGAGTGGTTGTAGTGTTCGACCCCTCCCTCAACCGGCTGTAATCTGCCACGACGCCGTAGGGGCGAGGAAGGTCCATCTGCCGTGGCTGTTGTGTCGCCAATGCCCGCTAGTAAAGAGAGGACCATTAGTCTCAATGAGGAAGACGAGGATCCCTTGAAGGGTCTGGAGCCCATGAAACCCCTGGGACTCTTCTCATCATCTGCCAAAACAGGACCGAATCATCACTTGCCATTCGGGGTAGTTAAACGGAAAAGCCCGCTCGAACAGGGGCAAGGTAATCATACACTTATAAATTCAAAGAAAAACTATAAAAATACCCATAGAAAATAACTCTTCAGCAATATTCTTTGCCTTTGTATTTTTATAGCCCAAGTGACAACAGTTTAATTCTATCACTCTACGAGTGGCGTCAGTGTCGTAAGGACAAATAAAATAATAATAGCAGGGAAGACAGAAGAAACAACGAATAGTTTCGGGTTTTTAGTTGTTTTTGAAAATGAAAGTGCGAAATAGGAGTCCAAAAGTTGTTATTTCTTTGTTTATTGTTGAGGAGATGCAATTTCATTTTGACAAACTTACATAATGATAAAATATACGGGTGTTGGGTCTTAAGCCCATTGGGATAATTGGATTCAATATTCAAACAGAGTATTCACCTATTCCCAAACGGCATAACGAACCATTTTTTTAAAAGGGCCAGAATTGATACTCTGGTTTGCTTCTTGTTCCCCCATCGCTCAGTTTTAATACAACTTCTATAATTATGGTAGTTAACTGCTTGAAATGGACGTTGTAATGTCATTTCTAATTCAATTTTAGCCTAAATTTAGCTCTGCTTCCTCCAAACTTTATAATTATTTTATAAGGCTTAAAATTTATATATTTTGCCAATATTCTTATACTTTATTTGATCATCACTCCAAACATGAGCGTTCTGTCAAAGCACATTTTATTTTTCTACACTGAAACCCGTTTTTTGGAGTTGGCCTGGCATCTGCTAAGGAAGTAGTAGTAGTGTCTTCTGCATCTTCATATATCTCTTGACAACTTAATTATCTTTATAATAATATATGACAAATGTGTTTTTTATAGATGCTGAATTTCATCCTTAAATATCTAGAGGACATCTTTCTTAAAATTGTTTATTTTCAAAGAAATATATAAATTTGTTAATAAGAACAAAAATTATCTATTAATTTATAAATGCCACTCATATTTTTTTACTTCATAAAAATGACGGCCAATTATTTCAGAAGCACTTTTAGACTCGTTGCACACCTTTTTACCCATGAATGTCATTTTTTCTTTTCGATAAGTTAGAATGATTTTCTTTCTATTAGACTTATTTATTATAGGGTTCACATATTCCACATGATCCCTCCAATATGATCCCTCAAAGATAGTCCCCTTTTTCATAGCCATAAGAGATTTATTCCTTAGCAATTATCAATTACAATATTAATTAGCAATATTGGGAGCCTGTATTCAACTAATCAAATATTTTACCGATACAAACGAAGGAGAACTTTACCAACTATATTATGGTGATGGTAACTCATTTTCTCAAGAATCCATTTAAACTTGGATTCTTGCTGGGCCAACACACATATTATGTCGTTTTAGGTTTCTTTGATACACGATAAAGTCTTATTGCTTACATCCATCGTTTTAACTCCAATAAGTAGAGAAAGGTTGATAAAACCCCTTAAAACCACAATGTTACATATACATATTTAAAAAATGTTAATATTTTGGTCGTCCATGATAATTTTTGAACGAGTAGGGAATATCAATTCTGAACCATTATATAACGCTTCCTTTTATTTGATATAAAATATAATATAAATATTAGAAATATGAACATTTAATGATTTTTTGCTATATTGACATAATTACAATTAATATTTTATTTACAAACATTCTTCAAGCAGAAGTATTATTTACCCGAAGCATAATTTCTTTCAAAATCATATTTGCTTTTAATTATATGTCTTAATTGATAGGAAATTAATCATTTATTAAATATAGACATTAAAATGTGTCTGAGGACTATACATTACATAACGTCAACTGATATGCCAGCATTAAATATATTATAATCTAAACAGTTCCTTTAAACCATGAATATGAACTATTTTAGTTACAGCATCAAGAAATGAATGAATCATGAAATGATTTTCTGTAATTTCGTCGGAATATCAGTTAATATTGTAAATTAATTTCGAAATGATAATTTAGGGGATGCAAAATTAACAAAATAAGATATTAATATAAACTTCAATAGTTTGCTTTAAAAAGGATATGTAACAGATTTCTACTAAAAGAAACAATTATACATATATTAATAGAAGTAAATTTATGTAGACTTCTACCGTCTGACAACGGGCACAATTCCGTTTTGGTGGGGATTGAATAGTAGCTAAAAAACTACGGAAATATATACTTATACATGTATACAATAAATAAACTTTTTGAATTGAATTTATTTTTGAACAATATATATATTTAACAAATAATTTGACTATTTATGAGCTATTTAAAAAAACTATAAAAGATGACACAATGTAAGCGTAGGTCTTTAGTATGGATCGTTTTTATTTATATTGGAATGTGACGTTGGCTCTCCCTATTTATTATATAACGCTTATAATTTAGTAAAAAAATCGAGACTTGACTTATAAAAAATAATTTTATTGGATATTAGAGCCGTGAGTTACAATGAGAATATGTGATTAGTAATAAAAGCTATTATCTCTCAATGCAGGACCAGTATCCCTTCCTATACAAGCAGATAATAATGCCCAATGATCAAATTTATGATAAAAGGAATCAGGTTTCCTGAGCTGAATTCTTCCTTCACTTCTCGATTTTATTTCATAGGATGCAGTCATGTATTTGATACAAGCCATAGCCAACAACATATTTACTGGTTCCCTAACAATAGTTATTGGGGCTAGGAGAATCTATTTTGAAAACAAATGAGAAAGGGAATTTTTGTGCATAACACAGCATTAAAAGTTGGTTTTAAGATATATATATATATATATAGTTGTGTTTTTGTAAGTTGCTTCAAATGCGTTTTTTTTTTGCAGTCGGCAGTCAAATGAAATGGTTTTAATCTTTTTCGAAATGCATAACATCTCTCTGATCTCATTGGTGATCCTCTAGATTTTATGGGCATACCAAAAAAAAATCTAGACATAATAGTTATACCACTATTTAAAAATCTACGGTTTTTGGGATTGATGTTTTGTTGATTGAATATTCCATTTTTTTAAATTTAATTTTTAAATATTTATTGTTCAAGACCTAAATATACAGAAATATTTAGAAAGCTAGTATGTCCCATAAAATCATTATTTTATAATATATCACATTGGTCACTGCAATATCCAATAGAAAGGTTTATCAACTTTTGCTTGTATCAATCATATATATATACTCACACAATATCTTTTTTTCTTTTACAGACGGTTTCTTAAATAAAGACGCTTCTCCACGTTCCGTGGCAGTGGAGTCTGGATATATGTCGGATGGCGGAGACCTGACCTTCAACGGAAGCAACGGATCTGCCGAAGACGGCTACATGTCAGAGGGAGGAATGTCCTTCTATGCCAAAAGACTCTCTAACCACACCAATGGTAATAGCAACGTCAAATCCGAGGTAGTCCCTGACCTCCTGAGTCAAACAGAGTCCGGAAAGGGTGGGATCTACCGCGTTGTGGGGGGACGGCGCCACATACAAAAGAATGAAAGCGCCATTCAAACCGACACGGACTGGAAAAAGGCACTGGCGCACAATGCCCGCGTCCTTAGTAGCCAAGAAAAGCCATGGACGAATACCTTCGACGTCAAAGGGCCGTGGCCAAACAACAACTTAGCAAGGACTCCCGTCATCGCTCTATCGGAACCAAGGAAGACGGACGAGGGTCGTCTATACCAGGAACTCCAGAGCCAAGGCGAAATCTCTCCTCAAGTCTGGAGAGAGGCGCTAAAAAGACCCATCGAGAACAGCGGTCCGCAGTGGCTAGTCCCATGAGCAGCCGGAAGAACTTCACTCCCCCAGCCTCCAAAGAGGTAAACACCTCCCTTGGATCCAAGAGCCTCCCCAAGGCACGTCTTCCCTCAACTACGGCCTCATGATGGACCGCATTCAGCAAAAGCGCCAGAGGAGGCCAAGTTCCTCCAAAAACGATGGATCTCTTAGCGACTCCAACTACGCGACCTACAGCGAGATCAATCGTTCCTCTAGCCCATATTCCTGGCTCCAACCGGCTTCTACCTACGCACATGCCGTAGTTGACCCTTACTCTGCCTGGAACGAGAGCATGGGAAGCAACGAGTCACTCAACTCCTCCGTTAGTTCCTCCATCCAACATGCGCGGGCAAACAGCCTCTCAAAGGCAAAACTTCTAATGATGCAACAGCAGCGAATATCCCCAGGAAATCCCCACCGGCGTACTCTTGACAAGAGTGATCAATCCGAGACAGAATACTATGGCATCCCCCTCCGACCACAGGGAAGCTCCCTCAAGATCAAAGGCACTGAGGCATCACCCCCGGGCTATATTTTTGCATCTACCCATAACTATAATGGCATTTACGCATCAAACAATGCAAACAAGTCCCTCTCCAAGGAAGAGCAGACCAACATGGATATATTCAAGCTCCGCAAAGAACTCGAAGAAGAGCACGACAAGGTGAAGAACCTGACGTCCCAGCTCGCAACAAACTCTCATGTCGTCGCTGCTTTTCAACAGAGCCTGGCCAACATGTCCAATCGCCTCCTTACGCTCACCATGACTGCAGAGCAAAAAGACACTGAGCTCAACGAACTTCGGATGACCATCGACAAGGTTCGGCAGTCTGGAGTGGACTTTGGTCTCATATCTTCTAATGCGCCTGACTTTAGTCGGCAAATATCCTCGGAGTCCTTCTTAAGCGACGCCTCGGACTCTGAAGATCGTCCCGACGGCAAAAAGAAGAGCAAGCGCTCCGGATGGCTTCGACATTCCTTCTCGAAGGCATTTTCCCGGGGCCATAAAATGAAGAGTAAAGGGGGCTCCATCTCCGACGCAGAGGATGGGTCAATTACAAAGGCCCTATATGAGCAAGAGAGATGTGCCAGTGCTGCATCTGTTCGGGCGCCTGAGATTAAGGGTAGTCAGTCCTCTTCGGCGCTGGATGATGATAAAGACATCGTTACTGAGCTTCAGCGACAGCTTCTGGAAAAAGACGAGCTTTTGACTGAAACACGATTGGAGGCACTCTCAAGTGCTCATCAGTTAGAGGCTCTCCGGGAAACTGTTTCCAAGATGCGTTCCGAGTTGCAAGGCCTCAAGTGTGACAATGAGAAGCTGAGCTCAATCGTGAATGCAAGCCCTGTGACAAAGTCAAGCTCTTCCTCCAGCATTTCATCCGCACCTGAAGATGAAGTCAAGAGGCGACTCTCCTCTCACATTCCTACACTTTCGGGGCTCTCAAGCCTGGATTTGTCCGCCACCACAGATCCCACGCACAAAGACGGTGGGAAGCTTGTTCCCGTTTCCGTTTGTGGGGAGCTGGACAATACTCGTATTGGAGTCATTGTCGTGAGTGGGAAGTCCACGTGGGAGCTTCTGGAGAGTCTCATTCAGCGTCTTTTTAAGGAATACGTCATGCGGGTGGACCCCGTTTCCAACCTTGGACTCGCTGCAGATTCCATAGCTCACTACCAAGTCGGAGAAATTCGTCGCCGAAGTCAAAGGAATCCTGGGAATCCAGAAATGCTTCCCTATGGATACCTTGTGGGAGACACGACGGATATTAAAGTCTGTCTACGAAAATCTGTTAATCACGTGGACGCTCTTGCCTTCGAGACACTCATTCCAAAGTCCCTCGTTCAGAGGTACGTCTCACTCCTCATGGAGCATCGTCGCATCATTTTGAGTGGCCCCACGGGGACTGGAAAGACCTTCATCGCCCGAAAGCTCGCCAATTTCCTCGTACAGCGTAAGAGGGAGTCCATGACCTCCTCCCCAGTATCCTCTTCCCCGCCCCGACTCGACTCTGTCGCTAACTTTACCGTCAGCATGAACAACGTGAACGAACTTCGGGAATACCTCATTGGGATATCCGAGAAATGCAATTCCACATCGTCCGCTGAGTCCCTTCCTACGGTTATCGTCCTAGATAACCTTCACCTGGCGGGCCAATTGGATGAGGTCTTCAACAACTTCCTTAAGGCCAGCTTTGAGACCTGTCCCTATATCATCGGGACTCTTAACCAGAGCACGACCTCATCTGCAACGACGCATCTCCAGCTAAAGCACAACTTTAGGTGGATTCTTTGTGCCTATCACATGGAGCCCGTGAGGGGATTCCTGGGACGGTACCTCCGACGAAAGCTACTCGTCGTGGAAACAAGCAGCCGAGTATTTGATGCTGAAATGTCCAGTATCGTGGACTGGATTTCCAAGATCTACAGCCACCTCAATAAATTCTTAGAGACTCATTCCTCCTGCGGAGACATCACATTTGGGCCCCGACAGTTCCTCAACTGTCCCATGGACGCCTCTACCTGTCGAAATTGGTTCATCAATCTCTGGAATACGGTTTTGATTCCTTATATGACGGACGCACTTCGGGAGGCCATTCAGCTCTACGGGAAGAGAGCCTCTTGGGAAGACCCATTTGCCTTTGTTCAGGATACTTGGCCCTGGTCGCAGCAGTTGGATGAGCTGTCCCGGATCAAACCGGAGGATGTGGGCTTTCAAGGAGAGCCCCCGGCCGGTGGTCAGCTTCCCTCTAGACCCAATTCTACCGGAGGAGATTCCCTACTCCTCATGGATGAGCTCTCCAGCCCCAGCAATGCGGATCCACTCTTCAACATGCTCATGCATCTACAGGAAGCTGCTGCCAACAACGAAAGGAAGGAAGATGATGAGGATCTCTAAATAATTTACATGTTGTCCCTATATGTTTGTGCAGTATCTAGTCAACCTACAACAAATATCTACTTTGTTCTGATCTATAGGTCACTACTATAATCTACATGTGTCTCCATAAGAAAAAGAGTCACATAAGTTCTCATACGTCATTACGAAATATATTTATTACTAAATATTAAACTTATTTAGATATCTTACTTCAATCTAAAAACATTCTTCATATATTAAAGTGGGTATTTATTCTTTAAAAATAAAGTTTATTATGTAGGAAAAAGTCCGAAGTTAAATATATATTTTAACGTTGCTCTTATTCCACATGGAGACACCATGATTAAGTGTTATAGTAGCCGGCCTGAATTCTGATATTGAATTTTCTATTTGTACCTACTTTTTGTGAGTTCCTTTGTCTATGTACTTGACATTTTATATATGCTATTATACACTAAAACCTGTTGTTTTTTTTACGAATAAAAAAATGAAATACATGGATTGCCTACAAAAATCATTTTTATATTGCCCATGGATTAAATATCTTCAAAACTTTTCACACCTGTGGAAACATGTTTATTTCATCGTCTTTTTCTTTTGTTTAATATATAATTGTAAAGCTGGATCAGGACCGAGTAAACTTATGTTCAATTTTATTATTCACGAGTTTAATCCCCTTGATTGGGCCTATCTGTCAATTTGATAAGATCAATGCAGTTGTATCACAATGTAGGCTTTTTAATTTTAGGAACTTAGTTATCTTGAATTTTTTTTTGCGTATATGGTTCGATAGAATTGCATCCGACAGGATATAAATAAGTATTATAGCATTAAAATTAGTCTATAGAACCTAGGATCTTATCAATGAGGTAGACCAAAAATGACCACCCCTTCTCGGGATTCAAGCCCGCGCCCCCAACATAGATATTTGAACACGCCTTAACAAAGACGGCTATCGCACCCCCTTTTTTGCCTATATGGTTCGACAGAATTGCATCCGACAGGATATAAATATGCATTATAGCATTAAAATTAGTCTATCGAACCTAGGATCTTATCAATGAGGTAGACCAAAAATGACCATTCCCTCTCGGAATTCGAATATGCACCCCTAACATTGAGAGTTGAACACGCCTTAAGAATGTTACATTTTACGATGAGAAATAAATATTCTATTCTCTCGTATATATACTCTGTTCGCATTTAGCTTCAAGATAGTCAATATACTAAATACTAGTTTGTTAACACCTTTGCAATTGTGCATGTAGAATAACTATAAATAAAGACGAATTTTCTCAACGTGAGTAAACTGTCCCCATGTGTATGTTAGCCCTATCAAGAAGGCTCCCAGTTAGGAACAGAGGCATTAAAAGGTGGGTTATATAAAAATAACAATTTTCTATATTCGAAAATATAGTCTGTCACGAAAAGAAGTTAAAATGATAAAATATTTCAGTATATTTGACGCTAAAATCATAACCCAACTAAGCGATCATGATAGTCTAGACCTATGTTTAAAGACTTTTTCAACTGGATCTCTTAGAATTTGAATATATTATCCCTGATATAATTTTAGAACTTAATAAATTTGGAGCGTCATTTCACTCTCCACAGTGCGGATGACGGATCTATTCTTCATGACGGAAGATTTCGTTTCGCCTACAACGGTCTTGGCACCTGAAAATGATAGGTCCTTATTTTCCTGATACCAAAGAAATGAATAAAATTTGCCTCAAATATATGAAACTTCCGAAGCAATATTGGGTTCTCCAAAATATATCTATGATGAAACAAAGTTCACAGCGCAACTACAAATTTCTGCAGACTTGATCAGATTTTACGAACCATGTAAGAATTGTGGTATGATCTACAACGACACTATCCACCCTTTCGTGGACTGTTCCATGGTATGGGTTTTAAAGAAATTCGTTACATTGAATGTGAGAGGAATGGAGAAGTGCTTGAACAATTATGTAAAGGCCTATATTCTCTTTGGATCCAAAGGGAGACGAAAGTCTAAATCAGCAAAGTCAAAAGCAATCGAATTCGCTATATTGAATTCGAAAGCCTTGGTTGCAAAAAAGCTGACCTCACGGGATCTTTTGCTGCCAACAGAATTACGTGTAATAATTTTTGCAGCCGTTGCAAGATAAGCTGCTTTTTCGACCCGCATTCCTGATGCTTCTGGCGACAACTGGACCTTGGCTTCGGATCAAATCAAATATTTCCCACCGATCTCTACACACCACCTTAAAGCTGTTAACAAGGTTTTAAAGCATTTTAAATAATTGTGTAACATCAATTCTAAAAGTGATATATATTTGAATTTTAAATGTTTGATTTTGTAACCATGCTTTTGTTTTGATTTTCTAATTAATGTTATGATTGCCTTTTTATGATATTTGTTGTGTTGTTCTTCTGCCATTGTATTAATTTAAATTATAATATCTATTTATGTACTTATCACAATTACTTTGGCATTTGTAAAGAACTGAATATATAAAAAATTGGACATCATCAAGATAAAGCTAAAATTTTAATTAACATCGGAATATGACTGAAACATATTTTGACAAGTGTCTAAAATTATCATATGTGCTATGTCATGTGTCTTGAAGTTAAAGAAGCATGTTATCTTTAATTATGACATTTCACCTCATATGTAAAAATGCATTCTTGAAGTGTGCTATAGAAAAGGGTCTCTAGGTTAGTGTATTGAAAGAAAATAAGCATTATTTCAATCAATCCTCATACCCATTAGTTCTTGATAACTCATCTTTAACTAAACATTATTTTTCATTCGGAAACTTTTTATTTCTTTTTGTAAATCCTATCGTCAAAGTGTATCTTAATATCATCAAATATAATCAAACTTTAATTCTTTCTCTGAGTACGAGAAGTTGCTTTTCAAGGTATTCAGAAGAAATGGACCAGGGAAATATGGCCTAGGAAGAAATGGACCAGGGAAATACGGCCTAGGAAGAAATGACCCAAGAAAGAAAAGGAAAATGATGACTCATAGAAAAATGGCCCAAAACAAATATATTTGAATGGAATGCAACTAAGTATTGTACAAATACTTTTTCTCATATAAATTGAGTAAATAACGTCAATATAATTTCAATAATGCAATTGTAAATACACAATTTCTTTGTTGTCATTATATGGGGCAAATATTATTAGCCCATTTTTTATGTCCGTCATCATTTTCCTTTTCTATCTAGGGTAATTTGTTCCTCATCCATTTTGTCTAGGGATATTTCTTCCTTGGACCTATTTTCCTCGGCCATATCTTCCTTATGTAATTCCTAATAAATAATGTTTGGCAAACCTATTCAAAGGAATCTAAATTTTAATTGGCATTGATCTAGCCCCATCAAAAAAAATACGTAGTTCTGTAAGGTATGGCGGCACTATTGGCTTCTAAATTGATACTCACATCCCAACAGCCACGAGTACAATGATACCCTATAACAAACTAACAACTTTTTTCCATGCTCCTTTTCTTTCAACCTTTCAAGTTCTAAAACAGAGTCTCAGTTTGACATCTTAACACTCACCAAAGAAAAACTTATTTTATGCGAAACTGGGCTTTGAAATTAGTCTTCAAAGCATCTGGGACTTGGTGATGAGGAATCCTAAGCCGTGTATACTTTTGAAGATTCCTTTACAAAAAATAAGAAGTACAAGAATATGTCAAACAGTTGGTTCTACAGGTTAAAGATTTTTGAAAGCAGTATCAACTCGTTGAATAATTTTATATGATAAATACTTGTGCTATTCACATATATTCATATTATATAAGCAATTAACCAATCAAGATAAAAAGTATTCATCAATGTAAGAATCAATAATTTTAACCATTTTAGCTCAATTTATATATTTCAGCTGTTTGAAAACAGCATAAAAGATTATGATAAAAATAAAAAGTGCCATGTTTTTAAGTTATTTGATTAATAGTGAGATATAGGTACATAACATAATTACTCCAGAAAACAAAACTATGTATAAATGTTATGTTTAATATTTTATAGCCCATTTCAAAGAACAATGAACTAACAGATTTTGAAACCCAAGTAAAATTCATGAACAAATATAAATTACAATTTTTAAATATGATAAAAAGGGTACGGTTACCTCGATCTCCTACCTGAGCTAGAAACAAAGAGAAACCACACTTCAACACGGCCATCGTGCTAACATTCCTCACAAACCTCTCTATTATTGTACTTATTATAGAAGAAGAAGGAAAAAAGTATTCGTCATGCAGAGTGCTCCTGGCTTGTTCTCTTTATTGGTATTGTTTACATTGATTCATCATTGCTTGGGATCAAATTTCTCGAATGGGAGTGGACGGGTGGCATGATTCCAGTCATTATATTTGCCCCGTCTCGTCTCATCCTCCTCCTCAATGATCGGAGGAGGAGACGAGACGTTTGGGAGCTCCTTCATCAATGTGGTCGCTCCTAGCACTGACTCGGCTCATGAATATGTTCAACGGGACTCGTGGATCCAGATTGATCTATGGGACTGACTCGTTCTGGGATGGATGTGTTATGGGAGATTCATTCATCTGTACGACCCGGGTAAGTACTTCAATGAACTTCTCGTCACAAAAGCTAGTTCTTAAGACCTCTTAAATATAAAATAATTAAATAAATATATATATAAACGTTGACTCTTTTAGTATTTTATGAGCGACCTGACGAGGAAGACAGTAAGGGCCTCGTCGTCTGGGACAAGCGATCTACATATCTGGGCAGCTCTGGCAAGACATAACTGATGAGAGCATTTCGCGTCATAATTTCGGTGGGCCCGGAGTCCCTCGAAAATAAACGGAAACTAAACATGCTTCAAAAACTCCCCTCCTCAGAGTACTTTAAACTCTGGAAGAGCCCCACGCAGTATTCCTTCAACAAGGAGGGAAATTGCCTCATCTGCATCCAAGGAGGAGCTGGACGTCAACAAAGTTCGAAGGATTCACAAGGCATACAAGGACATCTTCGTGCGCTTCTACTTCTGCTTCGCTCAAATCATCCTCTGTTCCACCATCAACGGTATCAGAAACACGATCAGTGCCGGGGCCTCATAATCTTGGTTCTTGAAAGGGTGTTCAGCCACGGAATAGTCCTGAACCTCCTCACATACATGTTCGTTGAGAAGCAGCGAAAAAACGCGGAGTTCCTCGCGAATGCCATTAAACGCCTCGTTCTTAGTTTTCTCGATGGCGAGGAGTTGGCCCTCGTAGCTGCCGTGAACGGAGAGGCCACGGATCTTGGCGTCTCCATGTTACCCCTTTTGGGCGTCGTCTTTACCTCGGACAAGGCCACGTTCAGTACCCCCTACGGACACTATCAATGACAGGGAAAACTCTGGAGACGCTCATCTGTCTCCTGTGTTCGCGTCAAGGCGCGGTTTTCCAACACGGCGACCAAGCAGGACCCACCGCTAATATTTTTATAATTCTTGTTTAACCCATTAACTCCGGAATTATTATTTTTCTCTTGATTTATCTAAAAATTATATCAAACATTCATTTTATTTTTGCTCATAAAGCCAATCATGCCTGAAATAGGCCCCATGTCCAAAAATTAACACTAGGAGTTAATGAATACATTTTTATATTATTTTTATTCTTTAGAAGAAAAATAAATTCTACATACATATTTTTCTACATAATTATTTATTCTTCATAGAAAACAAAAAGTCATTTACGTATTAATTTATGTTAACTTACAAAAATTTAATTAATAATTATATTTTGTGATAAGTTTCAAAACAATCGATAGAAAGTCCAACATTACATTCACAGTATTCCGGGTGAATTATCTGACAATTTCCATGAAATCGGTAGTCAATCTCTCCTGGGTTATACTTTTTTTTTTCCAGATGCTTTAGGCTCTATGTCATATTTCTTTATATAAGCCATGGCTATATCTATTCGGAAATATAACTGTGAAATACATAGTGTTTCACACTCTTGTTAATCTGCCATACGTTATTTATTGAGGCGTCGTTTACCCGGGTGAATATTGGCCACCACCATTTTTTCCTCTAATACCTATTCGATAATTATTAATATTCTGATTCATTAGATCTGTGCCTCCCATATACTGGTTATATTGGTATATGCTGTGAAGGACTGGAAGCTGAATCATTTAATTTGTTACTGTACTCCATCTTTTTACTTTTTGGTGGGGCTTGGTACGATATATTGCCGATGCAATTGTAACAATAGAATATCTTTCCATTGTGTTACATGAACCAAACTATCTCCTAAACCTGACAAAGCTATTTCCATCGATCATCTTTCCATCCTTGACGGTTGTTTCGATCCAAAAGTAGCATTTCGGTCTGAATCGGTCTCGAATAACATTTCGGTTTTGACTGATCTGTCCAAATAAGTCTGGGAAAGGTTACTTCAAACCGGACTTAAAAACAAAAATCGGTCCAGACCAAAACACATCACTAGTTCCTATCCAAACGGTTAGTTCCCATAGTGCCTGTTCTATCAATATCCTCTTTCCTGAAGTTCACTAAGTAAAGGTATAGTTGTGAAAAGGTTGTCGAATATTATGTGATACGGAAAATTCTTATGGTCATTAGTTAAGCCATTAAGTAAAACAGTTAAAGCGCTTTTCCAAAACGTTTCACTAGATATCTTCATCGATAAATGTCTAAGAAAAAGAAGAAACTAATTTTATATATGCATCTTCCTAGTGTTAACTTTTGGATACACAAAAGTAAGAACTAATATTTGCTTCTTTCAATTGAACAAAATTAATGAAATTTTTAAATAAGATAAAGAACAATAAGTTTTATCGCCAAATAAGTTTTATCGCCTTACCTTTGTGAATTCATCTCAAAAAAGAGATTTTAAATTTACAATGGCTTCTCTACTCTTTTCAAAACTGAATTTGCATTCTTCTTTTTTTCTCTCTCTTCAACAGAAAGATATGTATAATTTTTTAATTTTATAACCTACGAAAATATTCCGATTTTTTACAACGAAATTCAAGATAATAGAAAATACATATTGCGTGTCTTTCTTGACACGTTAGGAGAAAACGGGTTAATTTGTATGAATTTATATCAAAAACAAAAGTGGACTTTGATATTTTATACGCTCGCCAACTACGTCTTATACCGCAATGAACAAGTTGAACACAACATTTTAATCGTGACTGTTCTTGATCCGTTTCAATCGTAGTTGAACAATTTTATTTATTTTTTTCGATTATTTTTTTTTACAATAAAAGTGTATACTTATACTGTATACTATACACTAAAAAACATGTAGAGATATAAAATAAAAACTCACCGAACAGTTGCGCATATAAATACATAAATTAACATTATAGTTTAAAATTACTGTCGAGTAACAAAATAACCTTATATAAAATTCTATTTTTTCGTGGATAAAAATTGCCAATGTCATTGACTTGATGGCCGTCATATACTTGATTGAGAATGTCGGTAAAAAACGGATCAAGTCTCCTGTCCATTTCCACCCAGTTGAGGATAGCGATGTCGGGATTTTTATGTCGAGCGCCGAGTACCTCGCAGCAGCACCAATTATAATTGTTTTTAATTCTTCGACGTTGACGAAAGAGTTTGCGGTCAGTTTATGTGCGATGAAAGCTTTTACATTAAGAAGCTTTATGTTTTGGGGGGCGTTATTTTTTCGTTTGTATGCACCAATTAATGTAAGCAGTTATTAATTTAGAACAGAGATTTTCCTGGTTGCACACGTTCATTTAATAAACTGTTTAAAAATTAGTTTTCCCTGTCATGGTAGTGTCCGAGGTAAAGACGCCGCCCAAAAGGGGTAACATGGAGACGCCAAGATCCGTGGCCTCTCCGTTCACGGCAGCTACGAGGGGCCAACTCCTCGCCATCGAGAAAACTAAGAACGAGGCGTTTAATGGCATTCGCGAGGAACTCCGCGTTTTTTCGCTGCTTCTCAACGAACATGTATGTGAGGAGGTTCAGGACTATTCCGTGGCTGAACACCCTTCCAAGAACCAAGATTATGAGGACCCGGCACTGATCGTGTTTTCTGATACCGTTGATGGTGGAACAGAGGATGATTTGAGCGAAGCAGAAGTAGAAGCGCACGAAGATGTCCTTGTATGCCTTGTGAATCCTTCGAACTTTGTTGACGTCCAGCTCCTCCTTGGATGCAGATGAGGCAATTTCCCTCCTTGTTGAAGGAATACTGCGTGGGGCTCTTCCAGAGTTTAAAGTACTCTGAGGAGGGGTTTTTGAAGCATGTTTAGTTTCTGTTTATTTTCGAGGGACTCCGGGCCCACCGAATTATGACGCGAAACGCTCTCATCAGTTATGTCTTGCCAGAGCTGCCCAGATATGTAGATCGCTTATCCAGACGACGAGGCCCCACTGTCTTCCTCGTCAGGTCGCTCATAAAATACTAAAAGAGTCAACGTTTATTATATATTATTTTATTAATTATTTTATATTTTCGAGGTCTTAAGAACTAGCTTTTGTGACGAAAGTTCATTGAAGTACTTACCCGGGTCGTACAGATGAATGAATCTCCCATAAACACATCCATCCCAGAACGAGTCAGTCCCCATAGATCAATCTGGATCCACGGTCCCGTTGAACATATTCATGAGCCGAGTCAGTGCTAGGAGCGACCACATTGATGAAGGAGCTCCCAAACGTCTCGTCCTCCTCCTCCGATCATTGAGGAGGAGGATGAGACGAGACTAAAATATAATGACTGGAATCATGCCACCGTCCACTCCCATTCGAGAAATTTGATCCCAAGCATGATGAATCAATGTAAACAATACAATAAAGAGAACAACCATGAGCACTCTGCATGACGAATACTTTTTTCCTTCTTCTTCTATAATAATTACAATAATAGAGAGGTTTGTGGAATGTTAGCACGATGGCCGTGTTGAAGTGTGGGTTTCTCTTTGTTTCTAGCTCGGTAGGAGAT
>CP045895.1:5096827-5138938 GCA_013387185.1 Caligus rogercresseyi | reverse complement strand
TCATGTCAAGATGGATTCTATTTAAAGTGGAGTGGAGGAAAGAGTGTGTGGCTTGCATGGAGTTCTTTCAGGCAAGGAACCTCTCTGTCTTCCCAAGAACAGAACGATCTGTCCACATCCAGAAGTTATTCAAAATGGAATGGTTAGCTTTGGGCCAACGCCAATCAAAGGGGGTGATGCGGTCCATTACTCATGTCAGAACCAATTAGTTGGCGATGAGGAGAGGATTTGTCTAGAAAATGGGAAATGGAGCGGACACTCACCGAGCTGCATCGACGACTGTCTGTCCATAAATTCGTTGAGGAACGGACAAATAATAAGCAGCCAGGAAAGCTCTATCATACAGTTTGAATGTGACCCTGGCTATGAGTTAAAACATGGTTCCGAAGTCATTGACTGCCGAGGAGACGTTCAGAATATCCCAAGTTGTGAACCCGTTCAATGCACTTGGCCTCCACCATCCATTGATCACACCTTTACGAAGGGAGACTCTCGGAATTTTGGAGATTCTATTGTTTACTCATGTGAACAGAATTATACTTCCTTTGGGAGTCCTATAGCCTGGTGTAATTCCGAAGGAAAGTGGTCAAGCTCAGAAGAGGAGGAGTATGGTGGAAGCGGCGACATTCAGTTCAAATGCCTTCAAATATTTTGTAAAGAACCCCGCCACATCACTTCCCCATGGTTGGATACAGGCTTCCTCTGGGTGAGCGTCCCAGGAACATCTCTCGAAATCCATTGCCATTATGGTACAGG
Source organism: Caligus rogercresseyi (assembly GCA_013387185.1). Lineage (NCBI taxonomy): Eukaryota > Metazoa > Arthropoda > Copepoda > Siphonostomatoida > Caligidae > Caligus > Caligus rogercresseyi. The sequence continues at coordinate 5,138,182 of CP045895.1, read as the reverse complement.
CTATTCGGCCTTATTAATGGAAAGACCCGATGTAATTCCTTCGGTGAATGGGATCCAGCTGCAGCGTTTGAGGAAGTTAAGTGCGTTCCTATCACTTGTCAGTTCCCGCAGAGATTAGCACCCTTTCATGGTTCCATTGTTTATCCTGGAATGAAGAAGAGGTCTGTTTTCCATGTCTTGGAGAAAATCCACTTTAAGTGCAATCGGGGCTATATAATAAAGAACGGGTATCCACGATCCATTACGTGTACTCAAAGAGGGCAATGGACGAGCATGAGCCGTATACCACCTATTTGTCAACCCATTCAGTGTTCCAAGAAGCAAATCCTTGAGCATCCCTTCCCTGACGGAGTCGTATATGGAAGTAACCTTGCTCATGGAGAGATGGTGTTTACTTGTGACCCTGGATACATTCTTGTCGGAAAGTCTCGTCTAAAATGCTTAACGGATGGCAAGTGGAGTGATTCACCCCCTATTTGTTTCCCATATGAGCCTTGTCCCACATTGGGGCCGGCATCTAATCTATTAGTCACTCATCGTCTACGTGACTACACATATACAGCTTCATTTTCCTGCTATAATGAGCGGTTTTCCCTAGTGATCTCAAATACAACCAAAGAAATATCTTAGTATGTAACATCACGAAAAGCAATGGCACCTTTTTGACGATCAAGGGCCTACTGAGTTCAGCATTCCTAGCTGCCTTATCACGCATTGCGACAAAAGTGAATTTCCAGACTTAAAGGCTCTCAACGCAAAGACAGAAAGAATTGATAATCGACTTGGATCATCTTCAATCATTATATGTAAGCCAGGTTTGAAGATACGTCAATACGGAAGCCAGCAGAAATTAAATGCAGTCAGGAGGGGAACTGGATTTATCCGGAAAATCCATGTAGACCTATATTTTGCGACTTTAAGCCTTTGGAATTTCGAGTTGAGAACGGGAGCTGGAAGCTGGACCCTGGACAAAACAAGCAATACAATTCCCAGAACTCGGGTCAAATCGTCTTTGAGGACTCAATCATAATTCGCTGCAATCAAGGCTATGAAATTCAAGGTTCACCTCGATTGAAGTGTGTTAAGTCCCGACAACTTTTTCCGACCTTGCCTACATGTGAACCAGTTCATTGCAAACCACCAGAGGACATACCATACGGTAAAATCTTTGTTCATGGACGATATTTAGGCGGGAAGGCAACTTACAAATGTAAGTCCAAATACAAAATGTTTGTTGGCTTAAATATCCGAGAGTGCTTGTTTAACAAGACATGGAGTGGAGAAACACCGAGATGTTCCTTAAAAACATGTTCACCCCCTGAAGAATACCAAATGCGAATATTGAATTGTATGACTTGACTGTAGGCTCAGTGGTTCGCTATCACTGCCTTCCAGGATTTAGGCCTACTGGACGAAATAAAGGGTTTTGTGATAAGAACGGGCAATGGAGCAATGCAGGATATGCAAAATGTGAAGAGACTTGTTGTCCTAATCCCCCAAACATCAAACGTGGAAGAAGAGAGGTCTTAAGCAATCGAGTTGGAGGGGTCGTAAAGTAAGAATGATATTTATAAAAGCACTTCCTAAATCAAAATTGAGATACTTACAGATTTTTGTGTGATCGGGAACCTCAAGGAAACTGGGAGGACGTATCTTTGACCTGCTTGCGAAACGGTTCATGGTCCATGGGGATTGCAAGTTGCCCAAAAGAGCTGGACTGTCCTCACTTGTATTCAGATGTTGATATTGGTCTTCAAAGGATCTCCATCAGTGGAAATATAGCAGAATATATTTGTGAACCACATTACCATATACTAAACAACGTAGATTCCGTGTCTGTCGAGGACAGGAATGGTCCCTTCCACGGCCGAAATGCACCAAACAAAACGACTGCAACGGACATTTATACCTACAAAATGGAAAGTATATGCGCAAGGGGCATCATTTGATACCAAAGTGTGACGTTGGTTACTTTTTAAGCCCCGAGTCGTCTTCAGCATTGACTTGTGGGCCAAACTCAACTTCTACTCCAAAAGATGGACCTTCCTGGTGGCCTATTTGCATCCCATTGAAGTGTACTCCGGATCAAGGAAGATTCTTAAGTCATGTAAAAGTGGAACACTTTTGCAGGTAAGTATTGTGTGTAGTGCATATCACTTTATCTTTGATAAACGTATTATTTAGAGGCCTGGATACATGGTTTGCAATGAAGATCACCATCTATGGAAAATCGTAAAGCCGAAATGTAATCTGTCAGCCTGCAAACCTCCTCCAAAGATTCGTAATGGAGACGTAGTGTTCATGTCCCATAAAATCGATTAAGGGATTTTTCAGAGGGATCCACAGTTAGATATGGATGTAGAAAAGGATTTGGCTTGACTCATAATGTATCAAATAGGCTCAAATGTTTGTCAAACGGTCGATGGGACATAGAAAATATTCCGTCCTGCAAGCCCGTAAGTATTGTAAAGATTTGTATTTTTGTTATTGCGACAAAAACTTTTTGCCATTATAATGTTACTAAAAAATATTTTATTATAAACGTTTTCAAAGGTTTTATGTCATACTTCAATAATTCATAAGGGAGACTCCAAATAAAATACTACAATAGAATGGACTGATTTGTGATAAGGGATACGAATCCATCAATGGGATAACTGACATTTCTTGTCAAGACATGCCTTCTAAATTGTCAAGGTAATTTTTTTTTTTGACACAGATAAATGAATTACATACAATTAATATTGTTCATTTCATTAAATAATAGTATACAATGTATCAAAGTGGATTGCAAGACTTTCCCCAAAGGAACAATCAAAACTACTGACAGAGCTACGGAACTTCAATGCCTACCGGGATATCGTCCTATTGGTCCGTCCATCAGAACCTGTTGTAATATACTTCGATTTGTGAAAAATTACTTGTCCTGAGGCAGAGGTTTGTACTTTTAAAAAAAATGCTTTTTTGCTGACTTTTTTATTTTACATAAAATATGTCTATTTACACAGCCTTTTCAGGACGGAGTAGTCAAGGAAAATAATGGGATGTTGATTTATTCGTGTGGAGCTGGGTATTCTCTGAGAGGATCAAGGATTAGAAGATGCACTGAAAATGGATCCTGGAGTGATGTAACACCATCTTGTGAAAGTATTTATTACTCATTTATTAACCAGTGATGTCATTATAAAACTTTTGAATAATTGGTTTATAGGGACTTAATCTGAATCAACTTGTCATTTCATTCAACACTCGCTTTCTAGCGTCACATTGACACGCATGAAAGTCCTATATTAAATTAATTTCCTGGGAAATGATTCGCAGCTGTTGAGGACTGGACATGACTCAAATATAACAATTTCATTATAGAAAAACCACCCTTCTCTTATAGAATTTCATTAAATAATCCCTGCAATAGATTAGTTCCACATTGCCTTATAATATTGATATAATAAACATAACTCCTCACGGTGAGAAATGTGTATGATCTATAAATGTGTATTATCTTTAACGATAAATAGATCCCTACTTGGACACTAAAACGTGCAAAAGAGAAAAAATTTGACTCGACAAGAAAAAAAATTATATTAATTATTGAGTGTGCGAAAACCACAATACAATTATTCTAACGCGTAGTCGTTTATCGTGCTTGTATTTATTCATATATTTTTTAGGGACATCCATATGTTCAAAGCTTACAATAGACTTTGACCCAAACCTTCTTGTGGAGATGAAGGGGAATCAAGCAGAGTTTTCCTGTTTTGGTAACTATGAGCTCCGAGGACCAGAATTAATCATTTGCTCCAATAATGGGAAATGGAATATGAGCCTAGGGACCTCGAAGTGCCTACGTAAGTTAAATGTATAAATATTTTTTGGGGTATGATGTAACATTATACAGACCTGAGATAGAAAGAGAAAACACAGCTGATCTATGACAACTGAGATAAAAAATCTCTACGGCACCATGACAAGTCATAAACATATCACTTTTTTCTCACTCAGAATATTATTTTATAAGTACTAGGAAAAACCAAGTAATTTTTTATTTATAAATAGAGAAAGAATACAAAGGTACTTTCTGTTATTGTTATTTTTATTACGTCAGAAATAATGGTTTGACCTTTTCTATCCGGAGTAAGAACTTCAATACGTATGTTTTTTCTTGTTTCCGGAGTTTCCTATTCGACAGGACTCATGGACTAGAGTCGAGGGGACTTACTTTTTTTTGTAAGTTATTCAATGAGCCCCTTGTCCCCACATCTTCTTAGGGCTTCTTTTCAAATAGCATTAATTACTTAAGAGTTTTGTGCCTGAAAAATTATCTATGACAATCTTATGGATCAATTCATAGTTGTTGTTGTTTTTTCTTTTCATCCTAAAAATCAGTAAAACGGGGAATTGTTTTTATAACAAACTTGTTAAAATCAATGAGTTTTTTTTGTCTTTCTGAATGACTAGCACGTCCATGTACGACGCCTTCAAGAATTCAGGGAAGCACGGGGTTGCCTTATCCCTCAGGGCAACGCTTTCCTCAGGGAACCCACTTTCAAATGAACTGCTCTACAGGATTTGAGGTGGTGGGGAAATTGATTATTCGATGCATGGAAAACTCCCAGTGGTCGCGTCCCAAAGGATACTGCAAAAGTGAATATATAATGTTTAGTGTATAGGAGCTCATTAATACGAATGCACGTTGAAGTCATAGATAAAATATGTACACATAATGCCTATCAAAGAAATGGGCGAAGTTAAAGGCTATATTTTCCATTTTGAGTTAATCAAAACATAGTATATTATATATGTTTAATTGACAAGGTACATTCAAATAAATAATGTTGGTGTACCTCAATTTGATCCAACTAAATAAAAACAAATGTTGTCAACCCATATTGGGCGTAACGAAAAAATGCACGCTCTTGACCTTGCACATCAGCAAAATATACATTTCAGAAACCGCTATGGCAATATTTACAAAATTTTGGATACACCAAATATCATGCCGTGGCTATCCTCATCATTAATGAAGCCTCCACCAGCAGTATTGACGGCCTTCAGGCACCCCTAGAAGCCCTGCAGGAGTCGCGGATGTAATCCTTAGTCATGGCAACCCAGTGCTCATTAACTGTGGCCTTGAACGGGTTGATGTTGGGATAACAAACATTATAGGCATTATCCTCAACGTGCACCCAAAAAGTGTAGTCAGAAGATAGAGATCGGGCGAGTAGGGGGGTCACTTGTCCTTGAACCAGAATGGTCTTCCAACCACTTATGGACCTAGTGATATTTCTGTTGAAACACCAAATTCATGTCTGGGTAGTTGGCCTGTACCCATGAGATCAAGCTGTCGCCAAGACACTAATTTACTCAGCAAATCGTGTTTGTTTCTAGTTGAAACACGATGAGAGATGCTAAGTTCCCATCAGAGGCTACATCGCTCAATTATATTACCTTGGCAGGCTGCTAGGTGGTGCTGAGGTGGACTCGTTGATATTTCCAAAGTGCAAATACATGTCGTTCTTCATACCGCACTGGGTCGACCGTCCAGGTCTTCTCATCATTCAAAAAAACAACACATTTGGTTTTGGCTTTTATAGATGATTCTACAGAGCCTTGCAACGTTGGAGATGTGTCTCATTCATTTTGTCGGTCAAAAGGGGCTTCTCCCCCCCCTCATTAGATTATTCTCCCTAGTCTACTTCAAAGTTTTTTGGAATTACATGGGTTAACCCCTATGTTTCTAAGGATATTCCCTCATGGGTTAAAGAAAAGTGTGGCCTTGCCCCCTCCTGGAACTCCTCTAGGTCCAACGTGGCCTCGCTCCCACTCTCTGGCTTCTTTTCTACGCTTTCAGACCTTTTTACAGCATAAACCTGCCTGGTATGCCTGGTGACATCCAGTTGTTTCAAGTTCTAAGCAGGGGCCTTCACGGTTTCCAAAAGTGCAAAATTGCTGTTTTTATTGTGAAAGCAGAATATTTTATTGATATATCTCGGAATTATTTTATAGTATTCACGCAATCTCGATTTATTTTACGAAAATTGAGTGTGCATTTTTTTGTTACGCCTGGTAGCTTGTGATTAAATTTATGCATCGCCATCAATATTTTTATCAGCTTATTTTGATATTTACATATCAATTGTCAAAGCTTCAACATTTCCTTGTATATAAGCCAAGAGTTTATAGTGATTATGGACTCTTTGCATCAAAGTATTTCATATTTATATTTCTATCATTGAACTCCACAAGAGACCTTTCTCAATTATTAAGAGGAAAGTATCAAAGACCTATTAATAGAAGAGGAAGGAAAAAAATATTTGTGCATGTTTTATTATTATCTATTTAATATTTTTGTCTTACCAACTCATTTTCCGGATTAAAAACAAAATATTTTGACATATATATCTTTATTCATTTCACCGAATCCTTCATTCATAGATATTAAACCAAAAAATATCAAGCAAAAAAAATGTAATTTAAGATCTGAAATATTCGAAAAATTGAATAACATTTTTAAACAGTAGACATTATAAAAACTATATATGAATATATATATATTCCAAAATAGAGAAATAATTGAAAAAGGCCTAATTTTTTATTCAAACATTTTACATGAAGGTTTACAATATGTTTAAAGCATGGCCAAAAAAATTAGGATTGTATATAATCAAAATCAAAAACTTCAACTTTCTATTTATTTTTAGAACTGTACTGCGGACCCCCAAAGTCAAACGCGGGAGTGACTTTATTACGGAACACCTTCCTTGTCGGCTCACTTGTTCCATATTCATGCCCATCAAGTAAGTTATTTTTTCATATTTAAAACAATGCTAACATTAACGTAACTTGTAAATATATATCCTTGGTATTAAATGAATTTTAAAAAGCCAAAGAATTAGTAAGTTATTATTTATGTTGCAAAAAATTACACATGTAAAGGATCTAGAAATCACTATTATTTTTTTTAGAGGAAGCTTGTAGTAAAAAATATTCTCCCATTTTTTATTCAAATATTTTTATTCGTTTCATGATTTACAAATAGTATGATAAAAATCCATTTGATTGGCTGAATAAGTATATTTGAGACGATAAAATCTATATTTTTTTTATAAAAACTATATATCCCCTAGAAAGTAAAGAGTGCTTTGCATAATGAATTAAAGTAATTGGTAAAAAGAATATCCACAATGAAAGAAAGGTAATTTGATTTCATTGTCTCATCCCAATTTACTTATTTCTGACTTGGATATATTTTTTGAAACATCGTGTAATCATTTAGCTAAGTGAATATAACTCCTAAGTCATCAACATTTTATGTATAACATCATTTATAGAAAACAGATTGAGGATAATGAAAAATGAGATTTAGCGATAAAAATACAAAATTTAAAATTTTCCGTATGGTATTATCTTTACAACGGAGATTTTTTAAATTAACACGTTTTACTTCATTTTTTGTGTTACATAGGGATCACAGTATAATTCGTCACTTTTCAAGAATATCGACCTAAGGGTTGAGGTTGCGTAATAAACTTTGATGTTCCAATTGCAAAAGCTATCACCGTTAAAATTAGAGCAAGAAATATCATTTTAGGGTACTATTTATCGCCTGTTTATGATATAAAGAAAAAGAGAGTGACAAAGAGGAAAACAATAATTACCAATCATCACACAACCACAACCCTTTGGTCGATATTAATGAAAAGTGCCTACAATCCTAACTACATAGTGGCTAAGAGTTTTATAACACCTCCATTATTACATGTTATATAAATTCCCATGTTAAAATATAAGTTGGCTTGGTTGAGCCAGTACCTTAGAGTAAGGAGAGTCGGATCAATGCAATACACCACTTGATTACAAATTGATATATAAGCTAATATGATGTTTATTTATGTTTTTATGAAACACAACTGCCTTTTATTATTGTTATATATATATATATATATATATATATATATATATATATATATATATATATATACATATATTGTGCGTTGTATATATTTGAAATAAAAAAAATACCTTGGTGATGAAAAAAATCTTTTTAATAGCCACACAAAGTTTTTAATCTAAGAAATTAATTCAGGAAAGTCAAGGGTGGCCAAAAAGTTTATTTAAATATGATCATGAAAGATTCAAAGATTCAAAAATTTAAATGCATTCAGATTTCTTAAATCTATCAATTCCTTTAACAATTTATTTACAATTAATAATTTTTTTGATGCTATTTATCTTTAAGAGTTAAATGTGAATACAAATAGACATTTGTTGTTATGTAATACATGGTTTACAATTTATCCACTAATATTTTTGCAAGTAATAAAAATGATAATGTTCATTAAAACTAAAGTGAGCTTTAAAAACCAAGAGCTCATATTTTGGTTATACAGGGTCTTGCAGGTAAATCCGCACAAAGTTCAATATCCTCCAGATCCAAAATGGGAACAAAAGTGATACCTATTTTGAATAAGAAAGTTGTTTATTAGACCAAGATTACTATTCAATATGGTCGCCCTCAGCCTCAAGGATGCCCTCCAAACGACGCCTGAACCTCCCACAGGCCGTGGATACCTTCGCAGCATCCAGCTTGTTCATTTCCGACTTGATGGAGGCCTTCAGGGACGCCACATTGCTGTGTTGTGTGGCGCACACCTCCCTCTCTAACTTCCCCTACAAGTAGTAGTCGCATGGGTTCAGGTCGGGGCTGTTGGGGGGGCCAGGTGTTGAAATCCCAGAAGTTAGACACATTCTTCTTCAGCCAGGACTGCAGAATTTTGGCCCTGTGGGTGGGGGGCCGAGTCCTGCTGGAATGTGTACGGGGTCCCGGAGGCCACAGAGTCCATCCAGGGGACGAAGATAGGTGGACCCCACGCTTCCTGGCGAGGATGGACATGGACGTCCCCGGATTGGCCTTGATGGACCTCTTGAGACCAGCCACAAATGTGGGCGTGCAGATCCGGTCACTCTTGGGCTTGTGCTCCTTCCTCTTGGACATCCCTGACTCCTCCCACTTCTTGGTGATGTCGTAGACCGTCCTCTTGGGGTACTTGAGCAACTTGATGATGGCTGCATGACGGTGCCCTGCCCACAGCAACTCGATGACCGTGTCCCTCCGGGTCTGCTCCATCTCCGTATTAGTGTATTTGTTTGTTTTCGGGCGCAATTTGATGTTACATTCACGAAACCTCCCACATGTACAATATCTAAGCTCTACTTGCACTCCTTATGGGCTGGGATGATTTTAATACCGACTTGACATAGAAAGAGAAAAAAACTGAAAACATAGAGACATCTCTCTGGCCTCTCTTTTATTATAGTATTAAACCTCACAAACCTCTCTTTTTTTCCTAACAAAGCTGTTATTATTATTATTGCGTTACATTAAACAGCTTGAGTTATTTAACTCTAGAGGAGGAACCTTGATACGGAGTTCCCCCTGTGTCCGGAGTCACTTATTCGACAGGATTCCTGGACGAGAGGAACTCCATCGTCTCTTGTCGGGACTGACTTGTTCTTATGGTAAGTAGTTCAATGCCTCCCTCGTCACGGAAGGCTCTCTAGGCGTCCTCTCAAAGCTTATTGTTCTCTTAGCATTTTTCTGGCCGATTTGACCACGAAAGTGAAGGAGGAAGACAGTAAGACCGCCCCTCATAATCATCTAGAAGATAAAATAAACAACGCATCAAAATGTATTGATTTTTTTTGTAATAAATGTAAAAAATAATAAAATAATTAGTAAAAAATCTGTTATGAAAAAGGGAGTGAGGTTTAATACTATAATAAAAGAGAGGCCAGAGAGATGTCTCTATGTTTTCAGTTTTTTTCTCTTTCTATGTCAGTCGGTATTAAAATCATCCACACCCTCATTATGGATCTAGATAAAGTTGAACTTTGTGCGGATTTACCTGCAACACCCTGTATATTTTTAATTATTTGTCAATCTTTGATATAAAAGTTTTTAACATTTTGTATTAGCTATAAAAAATTATAAATAAGGAAAAACATTTTTATTTCCTAAAATGTAAAAAAAATATAGGAAATGAGACAACTTTATGTAATACTATTTAATTAAAACGAATGATATATTGTGCTGCCATAAAGAGTAATAATTGATGGAGCAAAACATACTATTTAATTAATTAATCATTAAAAAATCTTACTAAGATTAATTATAGGATATGTAATTGGCCTGCTATGATGATTGCTTTTTAAAAGATATATTAATTTTCACCACTCTATTTAAATCGTCAATTATATAACATAACATAGAAAATTTACGATTTCAATTACGCTTGTCATAAAAAATGGTTTTTTTTTTTTGTTTTTGATATTAAAATGTAATTCACTCAATTAACTGTAAATAATTTTTGCTTGTATATATGTTGTCTTTTTGGCCCAAATATTTTCTTCGGAATTAGTTTTCAAAATGGTATAAACAATTACTTATCTCACAACCTATATTTCCATTAATAATACATTAAATTAATGAAGACGGAAGAAAAAACCTTTAGGTTACGTTCAAAGTAAAAAAGAACTTTATTATCTAGGATCAAGACTTCAAAATAAATAAATAAACTAATATTAAGACTTGCACTATAACTTAGTCCTATTTTGGGAACTATTTTTAATAACTAAAGCATTAACATTTAATGTTTTTTTTGTATGACTTCATATTTGTTAAGTCATATGAAGTTTTATTGAGTTGTTCTATATATAACCAAAATTATCAAAGCCGCTTCCGCATATTACGAACTTTTATTATTTGTATTAATAGGAACAAATTTTTGTCTTTCGTATCAATTATATAATTTATTTATCCTCTCATTAGCAACTTCATCAACTAAATTATAAAATTAAATATCTTGATTAATCAAATCTGATTAATATGTTAAAAATTAATAACATATTTTTTAAGTTTGTAGGCTACATTTTGAAAATATTAATTTGTTAATATGATTGCCTCCAGTGGTAGCATTATAGTCCAATTACTTTTTTAAATTCACAAGTTTTACTTATTAAAATAATATATAGATATACCATATTTAATATATATATATATATATATATATATATATATATATATATATATATATATATATATATATATATATATATATATATATATATATATGTGTGTGTGTGTTATGGGCAATATGAAAATCGGGCAATTTACAAAATGACTGTTAAAAAGGCATTGTGCAAAATGCCCGCTTGATCGGGCAATATAGAAATAGTATTTATAATTATAGTGTTAGAATGAAACATTCAAAAATACTTAATATATAAATTATATGGATACAATATCTTCTATACTATAAAAAAAGAATTCCGTTCATTCGTTTGTTTGTTCGTTCGTTTCCCTGTATCTCCCGAACGGTTCATTAGATCTTGACGAAATTTTCTGTGAATAGTTTTGAGAGCTCAGGGAGTGTTTTTAGTGGGGTTGTCAACTCCCGGAAAATTCGTTATTGAAATGCTAATTTAATTCGACAAAACGTTTTTTTGTCATTTTAAAAAAATTGCCAAGTTAGATTTATCCCAAATTTTCTGTGGATGAGTATGAGGTAATACGACGTGTTTTTGTTTTTTGAGTGTTTCCCGGAAAATTTGTTTTTCTACATGATTACTTAAAAATATTTTTTTTTCTGCCCCTATATGTCCCCCAAATTTAACTTTTGTGGAAAATACCAACATTTTTATATATTGCCACATCGTGCTAATCGAATTTTAATAATACCAAAAGATGGAGAGTGATGTCAATACCCAGCCTTAAGGAATACAAAACGGAAAAATGGCAATGACGATGAAATGACGACTTTTTAAGGAACTACTTTTCATTTGAAAATAACATTAGCACTCTATGAAATAGCTTAAAATTACTTCTTTTTATGATATTTAAATACCCAGCCTTATGGAGTTCAAAACGGAAAAAATGGCAATGAAGACCCGATGATAACTTTTTAAGAAACTGATTTTAAAATGAGAAATCCAATGCGATGTCATCACTTAAAATATTCGTGTAATTTCTTCTTTTTACGATGTTTAAATACTCAGCCGTAAGGAATACAAAACGGAAAATGGCAATGAAGAGCTATGACAACTTTTTAAGGAACTGGTTTTAATATGAAAAATCACATGCAATGATTTAACTGAAATTATTCGTGTGATTTTTTTTGCGATGTTTAAATACCCAGCCGTAAGGAATACAAAACGGAAAAAATGGTAATGAAGACCGAATGACGACTTTTTAAGGAACTGATTTTAATATGAAAAATCACATGCGATTACATCACTACAATTATTCGTGTTATTTTTTTTCATTCTAGACTATTGTCCAGTTGAAAATCCCGGGCAGCGCCGGTAACATTCGCTAGTAACCCATATTGTTATTCTTTGTAGGTTTTTTGTGATGTATAATTTTTGTCGTACATATATAAAAAGGAGCAGTTGTAGTAAAATACTTAGTTAAAGAGAGTTCAATTAAATTACGCATTTTATCTTATAACAGGGAACAAAGGAAATTTAGTAAATACCCATTAGGTGCAATTTGTCAAAGAGAGTTAAAAAAATACGCATTCTATCTTTTAACAAGTGCATAATGAAATTTAAAAAATACAAATATATGCACTTTGTCTACGAAGTATATATAAATAAATCATAGAAAGTAATTCAGATGATCAAAATATATCAAAGGAACAGATGCTTTATCGTTCAAGGTTAGAAGAAATGCTCTGAAGAAAAACCAAACAATGCCACGATACAGAAAAACACCTACGGAAGATACTCTTTTCTTCAGCAACAAGAACATGATTGCAAACCGTCCTTCGATTCTTCGGAATATGATGGAAATACAGATACCATCTTATAGTTAATCAGGCCCGGCAGCTGGCCCAGGCTGTTGGGGGCCCTACAGTTATTATGGGGGCAGAGTTGGCACAGTCATAAAAAAATCGGGCCCATCCCGCCGGGCCTGTAGTTAATAATTGGGGGAACAAAATTGCCAAAATACAATGATTGTTGCCAAAGAAGACTTATTTGACGTCATCAACGAGGATCACCTAAAATTGGGACATGCAGGGCGAAATATATTGACTAAGGAGCTTCAAAGTCATATTTTAACGTGACAAGGAACAACATAATGCTTTTTCTGGAACTTTGTGAGAGCTGTCAACTGATACAAAAAAGTGAAGAAAGGTAGTTGCAGGTCTGGCGGGATGGGCGGGCCTGAGGGGGGGTCAGGCCCGCCACCCACTGAGTGACGTGGGTCCGATTTTTTATGAATGTGCCAACTGGGCCCCCCCCATAACAACTGTAGGACCCCCCAAAAGGGCCTGGGCCTGTGTAGTTGTGAATCCAATTTTATCCCACCAGATGAACTCACGCTGTCAGGTAAATTTGATCGACATGCAAAGTCAGGCTGAAAGAGATACCTATTTATAATAGTCTATCAGGATCATCTCTCTAAATTGTGTGTTTGGGCCCTTAAAGTCAAAAAAGTTGTGGAGGTAGCTCACCATCTCTTGCATATCTTCAGTGACAAAGGTTCACCAAAGATCCTCCAAAGCGATAATGGCAGGGAGTTTGCCAATAAAATAATTTTGGAGCTTCTTTCCAGATGCAAGCTTGTACATGGCAAACTCCAACACTTGCCGTCACAGAGCTCAGTGGAGAGAGCAAACCGAGATATCCAAGATATCCTCATGATGTGGCAACGTTACAACAAACTACAAAGTGGTCGGACGGCCTATGGTTTGTTCAATTTGCGAGAAATCGTCGATTCCACTAAGGCTTAGGGCGTTCTCCTTATGAAGCCATGTATGGACGCTCTACGACTGTCGGACTTGAAGGAATGCATTTGGAGAGTGATATCAGCACAGAGGAACAACTCTTAAATATTTATCGGGAGAAGGATCCAGAGAGTCTGGACATAATTAGGAGGAAAATACGCAAAATCTTTTTGTGTATCTTGCCAAGAAATTGTACCGCGTCTATAAAGTTGTTCGTTCTGTCAACTTGACTGCCATGCTAAACAACCTTGTAGCATTGCATAGGCCCAGGGTCGGCAGCCCACGGCTCTAGAGCCGTATGCCACTCTTTAGAACTGTCCTAGTGGCTCCCTGGAAATGTTGGAAACTTTAAAAAGATTGGGGAGGAAATATTTAGCCCCATAAGTTGCACCATATGAATGTTATATAAGGCATTAAATTTTTGGCGGCTCCAGACACATTTATTATTATTTTTGATCCCTTGTGGCTCTTTCAACATTTTGGGTTGCCGTCCCTGTCCTAGTAATGGTGTAATTCAATGCTCACATTGTCAAAAAGAATCAAATTGCCAAAACGAGAGAAGTGGAGCTACAATTATGCTGTGTATAGTATTATATATTATATGGCTCTCAATGAAATGTACTTTTCAAAATATTCATTTATGGCTCTATAAATCATAAAGGTTCCTCTGCTCTACTTGAATCCTAAGTTTAATTTGAATTTAAAAATAAAAATAGTCTTTTTATTTTCAGATACCTAGGTTAATGATGATATTATATGAGGCATCGTTGATTATACATATTTATAAATATATTTGCAAATAACTTTAATAACTTATTTGCCTAAGTACATCAAATTGCGTTTTTTCTATATCACTTTTGTTCTCTTTTTATAAAATAAATAATATTTGTTATGCTCCCCTAAGCCAAGTATTTTATTGCAACTGCACACAAATTATTCTTAACGAAAATTTGGAATAAAAACGATTTAATCTCTAATATATATTTGTTTTTTTTTCAAAAATTAGAAATTTATTGTTACATGAATGTGTGGCTTTAATTTAGCACAAACGGAATTTTAATTGATTATATTAAAATTAACAAAAATATAAAGCTATTCTATTTATACTTAGTAGACAAAGTGCATTTATTATGTATTTTAAAAGTTTCCTTTGTTCACTTGTTATAAGATAAATGCATATTTTTTTAAACTCTGTTTGACAAAGTGCACCTATGGGTATTTTACTAAATTTCCTTTGTTCCCTTGTAATAAGATAAATACGTATTTTGTTTAAAACCTCTTTAACCAAGTATTTTACTGCGACTGCTCCTTTTCATATGTACAAGACAAATTATATTCACAAAAACCTAAAAAGAATAACAACTTAAGCTATAATATTCATATTTGTTTCCATATAATATAATATAAAATATATGTGAATGTTTCATTCTAACACTATTATTATAAATACTATTCATATATTGTCCGATCAAGCGGGCATTCAGCAAATTGTCCGCTTTAACGGTATTTACTAAATTTCTTTTGTTTTATTGTTATAAAATGCGTAATTAATTTGTTATACTCTCTTTAACCAAGTATTATACTACGATTGCTACTTTTTATATGTACAAAATAATTATACTTCTTAAAAACCTAAAAAGAATTAGAATTTAAGCTATAATTTTCATATTTGTTTCCATATTTTTTTATAAAATATATGTGAATGTTTCATTCCAACGCTAATATTATAATACTATTTCTATGTTGCCCAATCTAGCGGGCATTTTGCAAATTGCCCGTCATTTTGTTGCCATTTTGCATATTGCCTGTCATTTTGCGTATTGCCCTTTCATTTTGCAAAATGCCCTCTTTAACGGTCATTTTTTAAATTGCCCGGGCATTTTACACAAAGCCCAATTTTGTATATTGCCTGTAACACAAGTGTCCTTTTTAGTTGAAACCCCTACAGTTGAGGTTTCGTTGCTAATTTTATATATTCTGTATGAAACAGTGACCATGTTTAATAAATAGAAAATAAAAGCATATAAGGAGTGAAGTAAAAAGGAGAAAGAAAGGGTTATTCAAGATTGATAGTTGATGTTATCAATAATGGTGTAAATAATTATCAAACAGTACGTGGTTTCTCTGACCAATAATAATAATTTTGGTCAACATTAATTTTCTGAAAGCAAACATAATAATAAAAATAATATATAGCCCTTTCTGTCTCTTTCTTCTTTCCTCTTTCTAATTTTATTTTTTTACTAAGTGAACAATATCAGCTCCTTTATACGGAATATATAAAATCAATATACTAGGATTTTCATCTTTAAAAGAGCCCTTGAAGCCGTACTTATACCTTAATGAATGTAATTGAACACTTTTTGAAGGAAAAGTTATATATTAATTTACTCAATGATCAAAATGTAAATTCATTTAGTTAAGTGTTTATGAATGAAACTATATTAGACATAGAATAAATAAATATCATGTTTTTACTACTAAAACTTATGCTAAATATAGATATCTTATTTTCAGGCTCCTTGCCCGTAAATTCTCCTGTATACTGCAACGAGAAAGGGGTTTGGTCCAAGGATGCCGTTTGCGTAAAAATCGAAAGGATTCATCTTCTTCAGTAGACTTTTTGTATTATTTTTAAATGTAAACAAATGTTTTAAGTGTATTTAAGTATGATAATTGTTATTAAAAGGATGTGTTTTATTATTATTATGGAACTGACTTAATAATTTTCTAAAATTATTATATTTGTGTCATAAATAGTTATGAACATTGTTAATAAAACTCTTATTTTGATTTGATAAATTTATGTATTTTTATAATACAGTCGTCCCTCGCAAAGTCACGACGGCCCGGATCCACTACACGACCACCGCGATATATACGAGGGTCGCGATGTTGATGTTGACTTAAGTTTTATGTGAAAATTCTGCCATTGAGCTGATATAGGGACGTTTTGCCGTGAAAAAACGGGAGCCAAGCCCTTGTAGCGTAGTAAAAGAACTGCGAGATGTCGAGGGGCGAAGTTGCGAGGGCCGATTATAGTGGGAAAATCTTAGCTAACACATAAAATATCGGGAATAACTTCATTTAAAAAATGTGCTTAGTTTAAAAAAAATACGGAACATTTCAAAAATATTACACACAACCCTTCATTGATAACTAATATTTTACATTTGGTTTGTGGATAGAATATGAATTCATGTTATATTTAATTATTAAGATAATGCTCACATTTTGATTCCATCACATGATCAAAATGTGAATATAGGAATGTAAATATCTTAAAAATAAATTTCACATTTTTTAAATACAAAAAGTTGTTATCATTTGATTACGTCCATATATTTAAAATATTTTTTTTCCAGATTTAGGAGCGCTAACGTGGAAATGGGCTGGTAACATAATTAAATATGTGCCAGTTA
This sequence comes from Caligus rogercresseyi, assembly GCA_013387185.1. NCBI lineage: Eukaryota > Metazoa > Arthropoda > Copepoda > Siphonostomatoida > Caligidae > Caligus > Caligus rogercresseyi. The sequence goes on along the minus strand of CP045895.1, from coordinate 5,120,973 downwards.
GATTTAAACACTACAAAAAGGATTTTTAAAAGACATCGTAAATTTTTAAACCAATCTAATAATGTTATTTAATGTTATTCGTCAGGGCAGTAAATGTGAACAAAAAAATTGATTTAAGTATCTTGGCTACTGTCCTGAATAGTTTTACTCTGTTTCCTGTAAATAATTTTAATGTATTTTATTTTTACACCGTACGAAATTTTCTCAGATGAACGAATAAATTATTTTTTTCCGCAAAAATTATCATAATGTTTCAAAGAAAATATCCAATAATGAATATTTTAAATATTATTAACAAAAGTCGTCAAATAAACAAACTAATGTACAAATTGAGCTTTGAAACCAAATAGTATAAAATCTATATTCTTAGTAGATGTATTATATATATATATATATATATAGAGAGAGAGAGAGAGAGAGAGATATATATATATATATAAACATATATTTCAATAAATAGTGCTTTGATCACAAATAAACAGAATACCCAAAAAGCAAGTATGAATATAATCAGTAATCATACTCATAGAAATATTACAGAAGGAATTAGGACTTATCAAGTATGTCATATGAATTAGGGAATTCATGACTTGGGGTTGAGTAGGTTTTCTTATCATTTTGTCAACATGCATGTAGGCACTTACCTTATGTTTCTCCTTTCAGGCATATAATATGTACTAGTATATGTTGTATGTTCTTTCCACCTTGAAAAAAAGAAACTTTCCCGAAAGTTTTTTATGATTCATATTGTATTTGAGACTATTCAATGAGAACATACGACTTTTTAGGCTAGTCAAGTTTTTGAACTTTACTTTACACGTAAAAAATAAGGCTTATTGAAGACCACACGTATTATATATGTGTTTTCTCTTGTGTTGGTGAATACATAATATTATATGTATTAAGATAAAGTTACATCTTTGCCTCGGAGTTAATTTTTTTGTATATGAATAAGGAAAGTACACGACGTTATATAATGTTTATGTATTCAATTAATTATCTGTTCCACACAATACATTAATCACTATAAAATCCTGACTAAGGTTTTTAATTTACTCTTCACATAGCTCAGTCATAATGTTTGGAGCAATGGCGTGGATTGGAAAAATATACACTAATGAACAGCATTATAAAATTATCTATTTTTTTATAATACAAATATTGGCTCTTTAAGGATAAACATCAAAATTAATCAATCGATTTTTTCCCTCATAAAATCTATAAAAATAACATTTTTAGTTATGAAGTGAATAAGTGTAATTTTTCGGTTTATATTTTGATAAAACACGATCTTTTGAAAAATACTATATAATTAAAAAGTAAGATTTTAAATTTTGCTCCAAGTTTCTTCTATCAGGGTGTCTCATAAACAATGAGTTTGGGCATGAAAAGGTCAAGACTTGTATCAAACAAAAACTTATAAATTAGAAAACATAATCTCATCCGGCCTCGATAGCGTCAAGATTGTGTTTCTGGAGATTAAATATTTTATATCTATTTTTATTGGGATTGCAAAAAAAAAAAATAACTTGGTTCGTTGAATGGAATATTTTTTATCATATGTTCTTCTACTGGGAGAAGTTCAATGAGTTCACGCAAATATTATAAAGAGTTGACCAACACCCCGCCGTGAAATGATTTTAAAAAAAGAAAAAAGATTTTTTGAGGCTATGAGGAAATGTGAACAATTAAAAAAATATTTTATAGTAAATGGAAGGGTTGATAAAAAGAGTTTTAAATTCAATGTCAAATGTGCCGTCGGTTCCATTGGAAGTTATGAATAAATTTGTTAAAATTTGTGTATTTCTCTAAATAAAATATGAAAAAATCGTCTTCAAGAGCAAAAAGCTAGTCATAGAAAAAGTTTAAGAGAGAGGCAAAAATAAAACAGTGGATTAATCTAATGCTCCAATAAATTATATACTTTTTTCTAAATATGTCTTTCTAATAATATTTATGTAATATATGATTATAAGCAGTATTTTGTTTTGTTATAATTTATGAATTATATACTTTTTTCTAAATATGTCTTTGTAATAATATTTATGTTATATATGATTATAAACACTATTTTGTTTTTTAATAGGTTATAAATATATACTTTTTTTCTAAATAAGTCTTTGTAATAATATCTGTGTAATATATGATTATAAACAGTATTTAATAAAAAATATTTTGTTGTTTTTAATGTGTTTTATCATATATGATTGAAGATTTTGCTTTTTTACGAAATATTTTAGATAGTTTAAGCAAATTTAAATCATTAAAAATTTCTGAGTACCCTCAAAATTTGATTTTATTCCATTTTCTAATAGAATTGTGATAATTAATTATTCTATGATCTAATTAAAGGCTAAATTCGGTTATATTTAACATTTTACTTATAACATAGACCCTCTTTAGCATATGTGACGTCATGCTCATGAAGTAGGTTGCGTGGCGTTGTATTTTTTTAACTTTCATTGGTTAAAATGGCTCTACCTTAATTTTAACTTACTTTGGTTGTATCTATCTGTATATATATATATATATATATATATATAATATATATAGCGCCATTTAGAATCCGGTACAAGCTCGGTAGGACAGCCTTCATCGGTTCCGTCCCTGACATTTATTCTGGCCTCTCCTCTACCAAAAGATGGAGAAAGAGACTTCAATAGTGGGAGTTTTGCTCTGGAGAAGAAGACAAGCCCTGGACGTTCACGGGAGCTAAGGACAAAAGAAAATGTCACCCAATGAAGCGTCTGAACGAATGGATTCCTCCAATAAGCACCCATTAGATTGCTGTAGAGGTTTACTATATAAATTGTCACAAAAATCATCAAAGGAGATCTGGGACTCAATAACGTCATCAGTTACCTGGTCCCTCAGAAACTCTCCGAAACCAACAAGCGGCAGTTACTGAAATGCTGCCAGAACCTTTTGAAATTGAAGAGGAGGCAAATTTCTTTGGAGCTTACAGTGTTTCGGTTTTCAACCCCTTTTCTTCAGTATAAAGCTGACGACAAAAAATATTTATGCAGGCAATATCCACCGAGACCACAGACGACAAAAATACCATAATAAAATATCTAACGATGACCGAGAAACAACTCAACTTAAACAAAAAAATACCTGAAGGATTGCCTCTTGATTTAGGATAACACCTGTCCTCGCTCTGCCGCTCAAACACAGAAGTTTATGGCTTTAAGAAACGTAGAACCGGCCAAACAGAGCCCCTAAATCCCAGATCTAATCCTTTTGTATCGGGCTCCTTCGTTTTGGGAGTTGAATAATTTACACCAGATTAAGTAGACCATGAGGAAGCTACTGCCACCGTGCAGCGGGCAATGGAGAGGATAAGCGAATACTAATTATTTATTGTACATCCTAATAAAGAATATGTGGCGAGTGGTTGTGACGTAAAAACGTGAAGGACAACGTCACACCAGAGGTCACTTCCTCCACGTGAATAATGGAATAAAAGTCGAAGTTTATATATTGCAGACATATTTAATTAATCCGGGCCAATCCCATCTCCTCCCGTCATATTGGTGACCTCGACAAAAGAATGATACCCCCCTCAATGATACCATCAAGGCCCTGACCTGTAAGGCCCCTCCTTTTTTCGCAGAATGCCCGGAGGCCTGGTTCATGCAGGTAGAATCTATCTTGGAATCAAGTTGCATCACGAACCAAAGAACCAAATTCAACAGAGTCCTCGAATCACACGACAGGGATATTTTATGCCGCCTCCGCATCTCAGACTACACACCCGTCTAGGAGAACCCGTACGATAGAATCAAGGGCGTGCTCCTACGTAAGTTCCGCCGTACGGATCATCCAGGATGGAGGAGTTCATCGGGATGCTCAATGTTGAGGATAACCTAGAATATACCAACGATGTAGCCGACAGGGCTAGGTCGCTTCTCGACAGCGTGGAGGACCCTAAGGAGCTCATGATTAGGATGGCTATAGCCAAAACCATCCCCAAGGACTCACGTCAACTTCTGCTCGCAAAATGCAAGATGAACGAGGAGGATTTTCAGAACATGTCTGTCTCACTGCGAAAGCCAGAAACAATCAATAGGGCAGCATCGATATGCGAACTCCCTCGCTCTGTCCCCCCAATTAGGCCTTCAAAAAACTAAGTAAGGGTCGACGTTGGGTACGCCCTGCCCAATCTAAACCACCGACCCGAACCATCAATCTTTCCTCGGGTACCCGCCCCCTCTTCCACGTGATTGATAAGACGAGTGGTATAAAATTCCTAATTGATACCGTTGCTACTTTATCAATTTTACCGCACCGTACCGGTGATCAAGGGGGAATTGAATCGTTTATTGGAATTAGGACCGTCGAAGAGTCCGTGGACATCTCCCATATATATGGCACCAATGAAGGATGGATCTTGCTGAGACTACCGCCTCTTCAATAGGCAGACCAAACCGGATCGCTACCCCGTCCCTCACGTAAACGATTTTGCCAGGGACATCTATGGCGCTTCGCTTTATTCAAAGGTGACCTTGTAAAGGCCTATGATCAAATCCCATGCTAAAAGAGGATGCACCCAAGACGGCCATAATTACTCCCTTCGATTTATACGAATATAAGCGAATGCTGTTCGGTCTCTGCAATGCTGGCAGACGTTTCAACGTTTCATTGACGAGGTCGTGAGGGGCCTCCCGGGATATTTGTTTACATCGATGACATTCTCGTGGCTAGTAAGGATGAAAGGGAACATGAACCACATCTTCTTGGACTTTTCAAGCGCCTGGACGACCACGGACTTATCATTAGCCTGGAAAAAAGTATTTTTGGGGCTAAGTGGATTTTCTCGTTTTTGAGATTTCAAAGGAGGGAATCCGACCTATAACGGACAGAGTATATACAATTTGGGGAGAATTCGGCAACTCAGGACATCAAGGGAGTGCAAAGGTTTCCTAGGAGCGGTGAATTCCTATAGAAGATTTATCCCCAACGTTTCAGCAATGATGATCCCTTTTCACGAGCTCCCACCATTTAAACAACTACAAATCGAAAGAGTGCCAAGAATCATTTGATGGTTTGAAGCAAGCACTCCTTTCGGCAATCCTCCTACTTCATTTCGTTCCTCGAGCTCCCATATCAATTTCCGTGATACCGTGGGCAGTCGTTGAACAGCTGGTGGGGGAGGCATGGAGGTCCCTTGCTTTTTTTTAAAGCAAAGGCAGCCCAATGAAGATATATTGCTTTCGACCGAGAACTACTCACAGTGAAACTGGCTATCCGTCATTTCCGCAGTTTCGTGAAAGGAGAGACCTTTACGGTATATACGGATCACAAACCTCTGACAACAGCCATAACGAGCCAGAATCAAAATTGGGCACCTCGTCAATACCGGCACTTCTCTGAAATATCACAACTCACCCCATATCTCCGCCATGTGAGCGGAAAGATAATGTAGTGACGGATACTCTGTCTCAAGCCTTTTCGGTTTTCTCCATAACAATCAATTAGGACGAGTTTTCCGATGCCCAAAGGAGAACTCTTTCATCTCTGAGGCAATATCCTCGGAGCTTGTGTCTGGATCCGGGAATTATCCATGGAGGCCACGCCATTATCTGTGACGTGTCGAGAAGGCACCCTCGCCCACTCGTTCCGGACTCCTGGATAATGGTGGTTTTTGACCATTACCATGTCCTCTCTCATCCCGGAATTAAGGCAACAAACAAACTCATCGACGAACATAACGTCTGGCATAGAATGCGCCCTGCTATCAACGAATGGGTCAGACAGTGTAAGCATTGCCAATGGAGTATAGCGTTCCGACACACCTACCGCCCTCCAGGAGATTTCAACTCACATCCGGAAGATTTGGTCACATCCACGTCGACGTTGTCGCCCATTACCCTCGTCCGAAGGATTCCGTTTTTCTTTTCACGGTGGTGGATCACTGGACTCACTTTATCCCAATGATGGCACTTCCCTTCTCAAAATAGTTAATGGTATTATTAAACCAGATAAATGTAATATATAATTAATTGCATACTTTCAAATATTCAACTTTAAAAAATATAACATTCTTTGCAAAACATGAAATTAAAACAAAAAACTTTTTTCAAATACAAAAACAACTCTTGAACAACAATTAGTTTAAATGATTTCAAACTTTAATATGCAAAAAATGTAACAAAATTCCTTCAAATAATGTTGTTTTAGACATTCAATTTGTGAACTCTAAAGAATTTTTTGAAATTCAAATATTAAATTTTTAATTTATAGTAAGAGTTTGCAATATTTTTCACATATTGGAAATAGACTTTAAGATATATTCACAATAACATCAGGTTTATTCTCGAGTTGACTTTATATAAAAATCGTACCATTTATTGCTATACCTATATAAATCTATGGCCGGTAGTAATGATTTGCAGTTTATCTATCGGTAGCTCTGATAACTGAATGATTTCCTCATTCGTGGGAGGATGGAGACTTGAAGTATATAAATACATTGATGGCCCTTATGGAAAACATACATTTATGCCACAAAGGATTCTAAGCTCTTTAGTATGAGTTGAATTTTCTTGTAATTGATAATAAAAATCGCTCGAAATAGGGAGTTCTTATAGATCAATTGTAAGCTATATATATATATATATATAGAGAGAGAGTGAGAGAGAGAGAGAGAAAGAGAAAAGAGAGGGAGAGTTTTACTCTCAAATTTGCCACTCAACGATTCTGATGAAACGAGTATAATCCGAAAAAAAAATCAAGTATATTTTTAACACACATACCTTTATTTCATCCATATTCACTTCATATCCTTTTAAAGCATAAACTAATCGGATTAGAAAACGCCAAATAAACCTGCAATGGCACAATCAAGCATTCATCTATTTTAATTATTTATGTATTGTGACAGTCTTTACCCGTAAAGTATTCAACTAATGTAGACTCTATACAAATTAATCACTACTCGCATGATTACCTTTTATGCAAAGAGCCGTCTTTGCACCTTAAGATCTCTTTTTTAAATCAATGACTTGTATGCGTAGACTTAATTATTTAAGCGTTCATTGGATATGAAATGAGAATGGCCGTGCCTGGTTCTAATTTATAGTCCACTTCATACAATTAAAACGTACGAATTGATAGAAGGCTTCACGTTCATGAATTTCAAAATAAGAGTCATAATGATAATAGTTTAGAATCTCTAACGTGAAGGTAGTCTCATTAGATATTCATTGGATATGCATGGCTCATATAACCTAATTATGGCGTCGATGCTATCCTTGGGCCTTCGTTTAGAAAAAATATGGTTGGAGTACTTGGGGCCCTAAGCGTGCTGCAAGTTTCAAAGATTGGTATTTGGCCTAGTAAGATAATTAAATGCTGGTGGACGTGAGGTACTTTAATTTAAAAAAATGAAAACAGTTTAAAAAGTTTTCATAGCAATTTCTTTAGAGTTTTCCCTCAATGTCTTTGATGACATTGTATTTTTCAGAATAAAAATAGCACATAATAATCCAATTTTTTTAATTTTTAATACATTATGCTATAATCAATTGATCGTAATTTATACTTTCCTTCATTCTCAATAATAAGAATTAAGCACGATACCGCAGAGTATTCGCCTTCTTTTAAAAAAATTGACATGGCAAATATGGAAAAATATTCCAAGAACAGCTAAATGTTAGAGTAATTATTCATCTTTAATTATCAAATTTAAGAATATATTCCTTAATTTTAATGAGATTATTAATACAAAAATTTGTAATTAAGTTTTTTCATATTTTCAAAGAAACAAATAACGAACTGTTGGTATTATTGGATTTCAGCCATGAAGACCTTAGTATTTTTGTCAGATTCATGAATAATTATATTTTCCTTTCTGAACATCTACTTGTTCTATAGACAATAACAGTGAAGCAAACTACCAAAAAGCTTCCGATATTCTTTGCAGCATTTATTGATAAAAAGTTAACAATATAACTTATTAAAAAACATTATCTCCAAAAGCATTTAGGAATAACAAGTAAATAAAAGTATTCAAAATGAGACTTAATGTACCCTCTATTTTTACGTCAAACTCGATACCTTAGAGCTTTTGCTTTCTCTATGAAATATCTAAGCAGTGAATATTACGTGATATATCTTTATAAAAGCAAAATGTTCCCAACGTGTTCCGAGAGGAAGTTACTCCCCCCTAAAGTTTTCATTCAGTTTTACAAAGAAATTTAAATCTTAAGGTTAATTTATATTAACTTACGTCCTAAGCATAGCAATGATATTGTACTGTGGTAGATAGATAATTTGATCTTTTTTGAGATTGTTTCGTGTCTGTCCTTTTTTGTAAGTTTTTTTTCTTATTATATTATTTTTTTGGGTATAAATTTTAAATATAATACATACTTATCAGAAATGCAAAAAGTAAATCGACTCACGATTAATAATCGACAAGATTATATACAATTAAAGTTTGTTAGTTGCAATTAATCTACAGATCACGTCCTGTATGTTAATGAAACTTCCATATCTGTACTGGTTTTTAAATCCGTTCGTGTATACAATCTTTTTAAAAGCTCACGTTTGGATGTAAAAAAATGTCGTTAGAGATAACGTCATTGGAATAAGATTTAATATTGAAAGTCGACAAATTAGATAAAACTTCTTTAGAGAATAACTTAATGACACATTTATCTATCCCAAATCAAAAGATATTGTGGCCCCTTATCTTGGCGCTGTTATCGATTAATCGATTAAAAGTCGACTAAATGAAATAACTGAATATGAATCTACTAATCGATAACTTGCTCCGTAATACTTATATATACTGTATTGTATTTAATCTGAGTTCAATGAAGTATATTTATTTTGAAAAGTCTTGAAATATTAATTTAGCACAAAAGTATGAAAAAATAGTTCTGTAATCCAGTACATAACACTACAAATGTTTTTTATTGGATTTTTTATTTATTACTTGAACAATTATTTGATATTATTAGTCTTATATATAGCAATATCGCTACAATCAGGGAAATAGTAAACTTACAACAATAGAAAACAAAACTATAACGTTGTCTTCTTTGTTCATGACCAACCTTGTTGCATTAAGCTTCTAGGGTTAATTATTTCTGGGATCCAACTCATTGTAACTTAACAAAAATATTAGCCAATAACCTTCATATCAAAGCTGACCTTATTATCTATAATCCTTCCGTCTTCCAATCCACAGCAAGTATAAAATGATAATTGGATAATTGAGGTTCTTCCTCGTGTTGGACCTACCGCTTATTATTCAAGGATATTGTGTGTTCTTAACACATATAATTGGACCGATCAATCAATATGGAAGTACATTAAGAGTAAGAAGTTAATATGTTATCGTGAAGGCCTACATCATATCACTGGACAAAAGCATTATTTCCACGGCCTGCAATTAAGCAATAGCATGATACGCACTTAAAAACATGGAATTTTTTTAGTAAAGTTATTTTGAGCTATAAATAAAATATTTAATTTTGTTTTTTTATTATTGGAGATAACTAAAACAATTTTCCACGACGATAATGAATAATATTGGCGTATTTAAAACTTTGAACTAAAATACTAGTTAAAAACATTATATCAGCATTTAAAAAACATTTCAAAATTCAAAATACTTTACAACACTCATAGAAACTATTTAAATATCAACAAAAAAAAATTCTTACTATTAACACAAAGTATATATTTCACATTGGTACTAATTTTGTTTTGCAATCTTTTAATTCATTTGTACAAAGTTTAACTTTGCAGATCAACAAAAGTTATAATTTTTTCAACATATTGGCGTTAGATTCAAATGTAAAATCAGTATGCACAAGCATAAATTATCACATTAACAGTCGCGGGAGGATTGAACTACCAAAAATGCAGGGACGTTAATTGACGTAAATAGATTTACAGCTTATTTAAGCGATATTTAAACCAAAAAATTTGTTTTGAATTGTAATTTACTAACTTTTTTCAACAAATTTGTCGATAATTATCGAAAAAAATTGTTGAATGGTGTGTCTTTGTTAATGCAAGGCAGTTCTATTGGTTCTGGGTGTATTTTATAGAAGAAACAGTTATTTCGGTTGTCTTTGAAAAACTTGTTTGCCTCCTCCAGTGAACTGGTCAAAAGTCGATACTTGAACCATTCTTCTGAGAATGTAAGAAATGTATTATTCACAGCAGCGACACAGTCACTTATAATATCTAGGAAATACTATCAAAATTACGCCAATTGACATATCCGCGGGTTTTGATATATTTACTTTGTTTCCTGTATATATTGTAGTGTATTTTATTTTTACATTGTTTAAAATTTTTGTAGATTACCGACTAAAATGTTAGTAACGGAAAAATTTTTTTTTTTGCAAATCATCCTTTTGTCGTCATATTTGTATTATGAAAATTTATTTGGACTAATGATAAACAATGTTTATTTTATAGTAGTATTTTATTTAAAATTAAATAGACCCTTAAAATAAAATATAATATAGGAATCAAATTGATCAAGGCGGCCTCTCGGTCATATACTTTCCCGTCCTTTGGAAAGCCCTCAACTCCTATTGGATTAGGCAACTGTGGACAAGGAGCATTACTGGAGTGAACATTTATCCTCTTATTTACAAACAGACTATTCAAATGACCCTTACGCGGGCTTAAACAAAGTCTTAAAACATATTTCGTCTTATTCGGAGAGGATGCAAAAATTATCTGCGGGGATCAAAAACGTTATATGTTCGATAGAGAAAACTCTAAGACGGGAATTTCCCACCAGAGAGGCCATAAGTGCTCTTGGAATTAAATTAGACTAGATTTTGCTGGAGAAACAGGAAGCTCTACTCTTTTGCTTAATAAAATGGTATTCCTTCGATTCAAGAAAGTTTTTGAAAATACGTTCCATGCACAAGGCCTATCATTCCTATACGTTTACGTCTATTTTTAATGGACGTTTCTAGTATTCGTAAGCTTTGCATTTCTCCGACCATGGACCCTTTTAACGGATATTTGAAGAGAAAAAAAATGAAATCCTCCGGTGAAAAAAAGCACCGATGCAATTAAAAACAATTTGCTCTCATCCTCCAAAAAATGGATGAAATACAGAATTCTTACTGGAACTCTAGAACTACGCGCCAAGTTCTTTTCTGGAGAGAAGAGAAAGTGCGGGTTTTGCAAAGATAAGGATGAAACCAGTGAGCATTTTCTCTTCGAATGTGAGAAGCTTGCTCCATTGTATACTGCAATGGGCGAGGTTTTAAGTGAAAATTTTACCTCTTACAATTTTACGAGAGAGGATTGTATCGCCTTTTACCAAGGAAATGAAGAAAACATAATCAACGCGGTGATCACGAAGATACAGCACATACTCTACACAAAAGGTATTTTTTGGACAGCGACATCAGTGGCGTTTTATCTATTGCCAAACTTCATCTAAAGACTTTAAAAACATAAAAAATTAAATTATTTTTATTGTGTTACTTTTTATCTTTATGCAGTGAATTTTATCTTTTATGTCACTTTTGGTCCTTTATGCATTTAATTCTGTATTTTTATGTCTTGTTTTGTGATATATATTTATTGCATATAGTTACATCTTTATGTTTTTGATGAATAAAGTAACGCCGTTTTGGCCCCCCAAAAAATATAGGAATCAAATTATTACTACTTATAACTATTTCACTTTTGTACTTTAATATATTTAAAAAAATAAACGATATCATTAATTGGCATAATTTTGCCATTATGATTTAGATTTGTATTCTAAGAACTTTTACTTATTTACATACATAAGTTACTTAGTGCCATCATTTATGCATATCATCAAAAGGATTTTACTCTTTTCATATATATTTAATGTGTAATCCGCCAAGAAAGGAGTGTACGGCGTAATAAATACGTGTGTGATGAATGGCCGTATAATAAAATTGTTACAATATGAGGCAATAAAAATGTATAGATCCATAAATGGTTATTATATATTTTCATACGTATATGTCTAGATGTTAACAAGGTTAGACAATCTATAAAACGACATGTTTAAATAAACATGTAATAAAATACTCCAAATCAAGGATGCCCGACGTTTTTGAAATTAAGATCAATTTTTCAAACAGTATAAGCCCAAAGATCTACTACACATATTTATAATCATAACATAGGAAGTGATCGTGTTTCGATTATGTCTAATCAGGTACTGGGCGAACACAAACTGGACTAGTTATAATCATAAAGCCGGGACATTTAAAATAAATGGAAAGAAAAAAAAAAAAACACGGCCTGGTATGTTTTAAGGGCTGGGCTGCACTGCAAAGACCATTAACAGCTGAAAATTCGTATAAACTTACCTGTTACAACTATTAACATCTTCTTTCACTTCAAAATCCTTTGCGATCGACATGGAACTAGAATGCGATCAACCGGTATATCGCAATCGATTGGTTGATAACACCTATTGTAAATATTCGTATCACTACATTTGTGAGTGTCAGAACATAGATGAATTAGTGCGTAAAATCTCGTATAGCTGATAAATACCTTAGAGGAACATTTTCCTAGTGTTGACTCAATAAGAGAACGGATCGTTTTGCAAAGTATCATGAAGCTTAAGTCATTGGTGGATGTTTGTGGAAGTTCCAACAGCTTCAGAAAGGACAAACAAATAGTTCTCCTCGTCAAATTGAGAAGAGATTCAAGAATCAGAGCGTTTCCTTGAGAGTGAAGGGATATTAACATAGAGATATAAGGATATAGAGAGCTTATTCCCTTCAATAGCAGATAAACATCGTCCAGCTGTATTCTGTGCCCAATATAAAGAAAGTAATTTATACTACGTCATCTTAAGCTGATCATAGAGATAGAAAGATTTGCTTATATTGGGCACAAAAACGTATTCCTCTAAAGAATCCAATAAGCTCTCTATGTCTTTATATTTCTATGGATATTAATATTGTCAATGAAAAATGTTTTTGATTGATATGTGTTAGGTTCTTTGTGATCCTTTAAAATTTGTTTTTAGTAGAAAAAGAGGTTAATGTAAATATAGCATTTAAAAAAAATAAACAGAATAGACAATTGTTAAGTTTATAAATATACCAATAGCTAATTGATATTATGACCAAACTTTGTTCAGTAGACTTAAAATGACAAATTAAGCTTATAAAAGATGAAACTACTTCCCTAAACACGTATAAACGTAAATGTAAATAAACGGTGGTCAATAAACTTTCTGATATAATTTACTTACTTAGACGCATTATATAAATATAAATGTGTAAAATAAATCTTATTCAATAAATCAATAATTAACAAGTGAATGCTATAATTGCTATAATACTTTTTAATATCTTCACAGATGCAATCATTTTATTTACTTATATTTTTATGCAATTGCTTATCTGAATAATTTAAAAAATCCGCTCCGAATTTGATTGGCCCAAAAACTTACTAGATGCAAAAAAGGTACATAAACACTCATTTGAGATTGGTATAAACTGAACATAAATGCTATTAATATATCCAATTAGCATTCCAATTCACGAAAACTCCATAACGTAATCACAAATTTAATGTTCTTCAAAGAGTAAAAAAGGATTACGCAATTTCCTCACAAGCAATAGAAAGGATTGTTCCTTTTGACCCTCAAAACAGTTACATCCCAACATACTTTAAGTAGCTATATCTTGTACAAGCTTCTGCACAATAATTTATCGTCCAGTGGCCACTCAGTCTACAAGACAAGCCCCTTGTAATTTTATTGCCTCTCCTCTCTACGAGGGAAAAAATACTCGAAATTCCTTAAATGCACGTGAAAATCGACCCAGTATGTTATTATTATTATTTTCAGAGCCTGATAAAGTCCATCACGGAAATAAAAAGTGCTACATTCCATGAGAGATTTTTCATACGAATTTTCTATTTTTTCTACAGAATATTGTTTGTGAATATACATAGTAGTATTTCATATACATTCAGTTTATCAGTGAAGTGAATATTTTATATGTACTGATAATTTGTCATTGCACGATGTAGATGATGGAATAAGTGGATTTGTATTGTCTTAAGAAAGTATGCAAAGTATTTAGAGTCATATACATTGCATTAAATGACGTTCAGTAGGAGTGGAAAGGTCGCCTTGAGAACATATAATGAAATGTATTTTTTATATTGGAATAAAAATAAGGCTCTACTTTAACATAAGTATGTTGCATTTGTATGTTTTTATATTATCAGATAATTTACGATTTTGGCTTCTTAAAATAACTTCTTTTTACGATGTCAAAATATTCAGCTTTAAGTAATAGAAAAAAGAAATAACATTAAATACTCAATTATGTGTTTTTAAGGAACTGATTTTCATATGAAAAATAATATGCAATGATATCACTAAACTATTCGTAGGTTTTTTTTCTATTCCAAAGACTATTTTCAAGTTGACAAATCTCGGGCAGCACTGGGTAACATCCGCTAGTGTATATATATATATATATATATATATATTGTATGGTGCTTTTTTAAATATATATCAGTTCTAAAAATTCCAAAGTAATTGCGCTAAAACAAAACATAAATAGACATTGTAGTCTAAAATGATTACTTTGTAGAAGAACAACACCAATTTTAACAATGATTGAACATAATCAAATAATAAAAATATCTATAAAAATGTCCAGAATATACTTTAAAAAATTATAATCAATTATTATAAAATATCATTTGGAAGCTTTAAGAATGCGACGTAAAATCTTTAAATGAGATAGTGAACTTGATGGGAAATACTTGATCTCCTCTGAAGCAATGGTCCACAAATCGTTGCGAACGGACGGAATTTTGAGAGAAAATGCAGCATATCTGGCTGCAGCTGATACCAAAATTGTTCTTAGGTCCGTGGCTTCACGCACTCCCGTTTTGTTAAAGAACTGCAATCCTTGCTTTGGCGTTCAACAAGGCGTAATCTCTAGCTTGGAATTATTGGAACGACGTCCTTTTCTTTTGTATGGTGTTCATATTTTTGTCGTAAAGAAATTATTCCTAGGTTTGGTGGAACTGCTCTATTGTTAGGCCTCCAAATCAACAAAACTAATCAATTTTATATTAAGCATTCATACATGCTTTATGTTTCCCAATGTGAAGTCATATAAAGAGCAGTTATATTAATATTTGCCTTAACCATTGTTATATCACATCTTTAAACTATTATGTTACTCCTTTTTATTTTGATAAAATATGAAAAGTTAAAGGGTTAAAATAAAATTACAAAACACTTCTATTCTGATTAGCATTCCCACCACCATAAGAATAATGTTACACATTCCACAATGGTTATTTAATTAAATAAAAATATGCTACGAACCAAAAGTATTTATTTTTTGGTGACCATAATTCACAAAGCTATTCAAAAAATAAATTCAATCTAAATAAATAGATTTTGCTCTTGGATGACAATAGTGGGGGAACCCCTAGAAGAAAAGAACCAGACAACACTTTGATCCTTATCTAAATAAAGAAAGAGCAACATAGTGTATCATAATTCCTTAGGATTTTTAAATATTTGTATATCAGTTATATTTAGGAGACCCTTAGATTTTGATGCATAGATGTCTTTTAAGGCATATTTTTTACATTTTCCCAGAATTTAGCAAATATTGTCAAATTCCTGTACGTATTTTGAAGGGAGCGGTCGAGAGGTTTCTGATTACAGGGATTTTATTAAAAAGTTCAATGTACTTTGAAATGGCTCCCACAAATCCAAAAATGTGCAAATAAATAATCTAGACTTTGTGTAAAACTACATACATAATATGCTTAAAATAGTTTTCATAAAAGGAAATAGAAAACTATCATAATGTAATAAATAAATAAACTGGTTATGAAGCATCATAAACTCAACAAAAATATTATTTTTCGGTTGACAAATTATTTCTTTTTATTTTCGATGTATTCTCGTCAGAGTGATGATCTATTTGTCTAAAGGGATAATAAATCAAATATACATATGTTCCATACCTGAGTGTGATATGTTTATTTTAATAATAAATAATGATAGGCCTGATTTGTATTGCGTGTTCAAAGGATTCGTTAATAACATAGTTTGAGATATAATAGAAAAAATAAATTCGTGTTTATATGAAGGATGTTCTTTGGAATAAGGCTTAAAACCTCAATAGTCACAAAAGGTGATGCATTGTATCATAATGACTATTTGTTTTTATTAATATCCATGTCCCTTTTTTAGCATATGTCCTCAACAAAAGTCACACATCCTTTATAATCCAAAATCTATTTGTTTTGTTGAAATAATGCTGTTAGGACGTTTTATTTATATAAATATAAATAATATATATATTTCTCTTAATATGTTGTTGTTCTGAAGTGGTAATCGTGATAATGTATTGTTTTGTTTGATTACGAAAAAAAGCTCGCAAAAACATAACATTTTAGAATTATAATTTGATATTAAAACAATATTTTTATATTATTATATAATATTGTGAATATATAAGATATATAATTAATTATAATTTTTTTTATATATATATGTATATATATACAGAGTGATACAGCAAAAATTAGAATGTGACTTTTAAAGGCGTTAGCTATGTACATGTTACTTTTTGTATGATCTTGAGCTTGGCGCCATTCAAAAGAATAAACAAAATCCTACAAACTGTATTTGTTGTGTTTTTGTATACCAGAAATTTCCGAGCAGAGAAGAAAAGGGAAGGGTTGACCTCTTCCGCGCCCAAGTCGACCCGAAGGTGATCGCGACCCAGATCAAGGTATCCTAGGCCACGGTCTACAACATCAGGAAGGCCAAGGAGGGCATGGATCCGATCTCCAGGAGCCTGGGACTGGGGGACACAACGAAAAACGAAGTGGTGAGTTCCTGGACCTCCTGTAGGAGGACATCAAGAAAGACCCTACCAAGTCCATGAGGAAGATGGCCGCCGAGAGAAACTTTGCCCCCATCACCGTCAACAGGGTCGTCCACCCGACTTGGGCCTCAAGAGCTTTGTCAGGACACCAAGGCATCTGTTGATGGCCACCATGAAGGCCAAAAGTTAGAGAGAGCCAAAAAGTCCTCAACTTCTTCAAGCACAACGCGACACGGTCAAGATCTACTCCGATAAGAAGATCTTCACAGTGGACGCAGTACTGAACAGAAGAACTGATCGATTCTTGGTAGAAACAAGAGGTCAGGTGGAGGGGTATTACAGGACCAAACATCTAGCCCAGTCATGGTCCTGGTCATCGTGGCCTCCGCCGGCAACAAAATGCCCCAGCCCAATGAGAAGGTCAACTTTGATGTCTACTACAAGGTCATTAGGTACAAGGTCTTGCCATGGCTAAAGAACACATTCCTCTGCAAAAATTATGTGTTCACCCAGGACGGAGCCCCGGCTCACACCTCCAAGATGTTTCAGGAGTTCTGTAAGGGGACATGGCCTCCTTCTGGCCGGCGGACTTCTGGCCCTCCTCATCGCCGGATGTGAACCCTCTGGACTTTGCTGTCTGGGGCTTCCTGGAGGGCAAGACCAAGAAAACATCACACCCCAGTGTCGAGGCCCTGATATATATATATATATATTATCATAAAATCTATATTATTTTAATATCTATTTTGTACTCTTTTCAATTATATAAAAATATGTTTATACAAAACAGTAGTAACAGAAAAAATAATGCGTTACATAATAACGAAATTATATTGCTTTACTTCGTTATAAAGCAAATGACTTATATATAATACTATGTATGAAATATAGAAAGCAGATCCTTAATTTAATATATATTTAATTAAATATTGATCCCACAGAGACACTAATTGTAAGCCTTTAAAAGTCAATAAACGTCAGCTTTTCTGTGGCTTTCCAATACACTTATTACTTTTGCTGTATGGCCTACATATTATCCTCAAATTTATTTCCCCAATTTAATTGTCAATTTCATTGCTAATAAATAAATTTAGTTTGTAAAAAATGTTAATTCCTTCATATATCACAGGTCTTCTCTAGGATATATCTCCCAGAATAAATATAACTAAAAGTATTCTAGGACCCCCCCCCCCCTACGACTCTATTTATGCATCAAAACATGTTAACATGTATACATACACATATGTGTATTGCCAAGAGCTTTTTGATTAGAACAACAATAACAATGACACAAAAAGGCGTGACTTATAAGTCGCAGAAAATCTTATGAAACTTCCCTTGCCTGTAATAAAAAAGTAATTTCAAAGACATTACACTCGTCACTGCCCTTAAGCAAATGTCATAACTATTACGTAATATCTGTTAATGAACTATATATATATATATATATATAAATATATAATATATATATATTATATATATATATATATATATATACCAATATACTTGTCAAAAAAGTTGTATCTTAGTTCTTTGGCCTAAAAACTATTTAAACAACTGTTATGTTATATACTAATTAACTCATGAACTTTTATGGCCTTGACATGGGTGTCATATCTGAGTTGCACAACGAATACCTCCAATAGTAGACAATCTGGATGTCTATATATATATATATTGAAAAATACTTTTTATAACGTAAAAAACAAGGTGCTCTATGCGCTCGACTCCCAATGTTAGGGCACAGGCTCGTCTCCTCGGAAGGGTCGGTCAATATTTACCAGCCTCAAGGAAATATCTTAGATTTGATAGACTAATTTTAGTGCGTCAATTCTTGTTCATTTGAACACAGATACAATTTTATTGAAATGGCAAACATATCAGATTGTCACAAATAAAAGAGAGCAGTATTTTGTTAACTTTGAGTTATCTTATATCTAATTAAAATTAAATTCTACATAACTGAATGCCAACAACATTGTTTGGTTCGTATTTGAGGACAATAAGAATATAGCAACATATGTTCTATACACAAATAGATACTAATTCATTGACTTGATGGAGAGGATAACTAACGGTATAACAAAGTCGAATATATCTTTTCAATGAAATATTTTAAGAATCTGTTCTCTTATATCATTGAAGTACATGAGTCTGTGTTGGGTAAGGCTTTTTTTACAGATTTCTATCTTTGCGTCCCTGAGTATTATCAACTGCAACAAATTCTTTTGTTGATTCATGAGCTAGGACTTGCTCAACAAGAAGGGCTTAGACGTCGGAACAGGGTTGCGGGTGCCTGGAGAGTGACAGACTGTCAAGGGGGAGACGTGTGCCAAAGTGGCAGGATTGCTAAAAAAAGGGCACCACTACGCACACAGTCTTTGGTTTGTTCACTGCGTTACCATGTTTACTCCGTGTGAATCCGTGGCTCGGTCACTGCAAGACATCAAGGTCACAGCCCCTGGATCAGTGGAAGCTACAAACTCTTTGCCAGCGACTCAACTCACTGCGACAGGATGACAACTTCACTGACCTTGTGGACAAGACCAAGCAATACGCAGAGCTTAACAACTTAAAGCCTCCTCATCCAGCACGCACGAGCAAGACCCCAGCGCGTTTTCCGCCATACATCCGAGGAGGATGAAGGGGAGTTGGGAACATAGAGGGGTCACGAGAGCAGCTTAGCATTGAGCTTGACATACTGAGGGACGTGTGTAGGGGTTGAAAAGTTTTCACCATTCAGGATGTTGAGTCCATCCTGCACACCTTGCAGCCCCAAACCCGCTCCATGCTGTCGGAGGTTGAAAAGCTCATAAGCTCCGTCTGGCCCTGCCCATATCTGTTGCGGCATCCCGCGCTCTTTCTCTGCCTTGCACAGATTGAAAACCTGGCTGTGCAATACCATGAAGCAGGAAAGACTCACGCATTTTGCATTATGAATGCACATAGTGACCTTCTTGATGAATGCAATGTTTCGGCCTGCTTGAAGAATTCATCAGCAGGTCAACTGAGAGAAGGTCCACCTTTGGAAAAGTGTGAAATCCCTTGGAGCGCAAACTATTCGTTTTCTGATTTTTTATATGATGTCGTTTGCGTTATGAAAGCATCACAAAACGGAGTTTCTATCAGGGTCCCAAACGACAATGTTGACGCAATTTTTTACATTATTCATAAATTTAGAACCAAAGAAAGACAATAAACTTACGGAATTTTACCTATCTCAAAGCTTTATGCATTAAAAGAATCCAGATATGAACTTCCATCCCTTTCATTGTTTTATACTCATCCTTTAAAACTTATTCCCAATTCATATAAACTACATTCCAAAATAAATACATGTTTTTCTGAATATATGTGCAAATAAAGACACACTCTTTGGCCCATAAAAAAGATGAAGAAAACATATTTACCCTCGATTAAAAAATTTGCCGTCATTTTCAATATTTAGGCTCATTTGAATCACCAAAATGTATTATTTTCTGCGAACTTTAATTGAAAAAGTACTTAATCAACTACTTAATATTTTTACAAAAACGGATATGATCCATCTGTAACTAACATTTACAAATATATATATATATATATATATCATTGCATTGTTTTAAAATTTGCCGTCATTTTCAATATTTAAGCTCATTTGAATCATCCAAATGTATTATTTTCTGTGAACTCCAATTGAAAAAGTACTTAAATCAACTACTGAATATTTTTACAAAACGGATATGATCCATCTGTAACTAACATTTACATATATATATATATAAATGTATATAAATAAATATATGTATATAAATAAATATATACATATATATATATTTATATCATGGCATTTTTAAATTCATAACGATCCAAAAACTTTTGTATGGATAAAACTTTAGTATTATTATTATTCTCATCACAAAAGTATCAAATCAACAACGTTTTATTTACACTGAAATACAACGAATCTAACCATTTAAAAAGTCATAGTTCAAAGTTATCGATTCGAGTAGTAATACTGATTAGAAGAGGTTGTCTTTTGTAGGCCGTAAAAGGGTTATCCCATGATTATCTATTGATGAAAATGAAAAAGATCTTCAACATCAATCAAGATGGACCCATGCAAGGATATATGACGATCAACTTCAGCGCACCCATCTTGAGTCACACCTTGATGATCTTTTCTAGACTTAGAGTATGGCCTAAGTTATGAAGAGATATTATTTTGGAGATAAGATTAAATTTATTAAAGATCCATATAGGTGGTAGATCATCTCAGATTTAAAGGACGATGATAAGTCAGATCCCCGTCGCCGAAATGAAGGACATGGTAATAAGTTGGGACAACTTTCGTTAAATCCCGTACTTCTTTTATACTCGCAACAATTATATTGTCCACAGTGGGATATGGTTGGTTGGTTGCATAATATGGGGTTACCAAATATATATATATATATATTTCACTTTGATATAAACTTTAAATTTCAAATTTGTATTATACGGTCATTTACACACAGTCCTGTTTCATATTTAAAAAAATGTAATTTTAAAACAACTTCCAGGTTTTGACCAGTTTGTCTTGGGAGTATTCGTAATATGTCGTTATGATTTTTTCATGTTTCAACACGGTAAAATAAATAAACATTACTCAATTTTCCTATGTTTTATGCCCCTCATACAATCATATGAACAATTACCTTAATTCAAAGCTTTTATTTTTTCTTCTTTCTTAACGATTCTATACACAGTAGAATATGTACATACGTGTATCTAATTCCGTTACTTTATCAAAAAATATGTCTCACCATATAAATACTATATATTTTAAAATATAGGTACATCTCTCATACAAAAATAAGCTCTATTGATTGACTCTATATAATATTATTTTATGTTGTGAATGTATAGTAAAATCAATATAGGTATTTTATTGTATGTATTGACACAAACCTGGGATGATATTGCATTATTTCCAATGTGCTCGAATCCCCTTGTGGACATTGGAATATAGAACCCAAATGTTGAAAAGGAAGGGTCAATAACAAAATAAACCTCAATATATTTGTATACATTAAACTCAAAAGGACGAAAGTTATTTTTATTAATTTTGAGGATATGACATTTCTAACAAAACAGTACCTTAAGGTAATGTAGTCCATCTTCTTAACTTTGTTAAGAACAGATACAGAAGTCTAAATATGAGGAGCTATGTTTAATATCTTATTTGCACAACAGCAGGAACTTTCTGCAATATTAGTGTCTGGATGCCAATGATATATTTATTTCTTAATCCAATTTTAACAACAACAAAAAGCCTTCTACAGATGCCACTTGTTCTTTGATTAAACATTATGTCAAAAGTGTCACGTACACATAACAAGATATTAACTATATTTTTGATTGGCAGGGCCCTCAGTTCAAATGAGCAAGTAGATTTTTTATCTGTTATCTTTGGAAAAACAATATTTAAAAGAACTTTTTTGTTCTTTAAGCTTACTCTCTAATAACATAGTGAAAAGCTTTGTAAAAAAAAATTGTATAAAACCTAATACATATTTTCGAACTTATATCTAAACTAAACTATTTTCAAACATCTTTGTTATTTTTGTAAGTAATATATTTGACAATTTCCTAATTAATAAATAATGTAAAAAATAAATTTTTTAATGGAACCTGCTGTTATTTATTTACTTAATAATTTTTAAATTGATATGGAGCTAGCACAGGATTATCTAAAGTTCATTAATCATTTTTGAAACTAAATGGCTCTTTTTGTTTACCTGTTTTATATACAAAATATTGTATTTTCTTGCTATTAACCAAAAGATAATAGATAATACAAGATACGCAGAACGCAATGTTTAGATTCCTCTGATTAGAAAAGAAAAACTGAAACGTCACAAACGAAGTCACATTATCGATTTATTATGATTTATGGCATAAAAAATATCTATATTCCCTTTTTTTTCTCATCATCTTTCTGTCCGTTTGATAGAAAGGACTACTACTTTTATGGACTAGTGAAAAATATAATAATCAAACCTTTACGGATGTTAATAAATTGGCTGAGTTTCGGCCTGAAAATGAAAATCTAATGCAAATAACATATATTAAACCAATTTCATTTTTTGCTGAAAATCATGTGAATGTAGTGTACACAGAGTCATAAAAATCTTATTTTTTATATGAAATTATATACGAAGCTGTGTGGCTTCATCGATATTAGTCCACCAATTATTATTTATTATTGTTATTTATTTAGATGGTGTAAGTAATAGATATACAGGCAAATCGTCTAAGTTATGACGTCACATTTTTTTAATTTTTATTATTGGAAATATCCCTCTTTGCTTACATGAGTTCTGCCCCTCCCCTGCTATTAACCTACATTTCCTTCTCTTCAAATATACTTCCAATAAAAATGTTAAATTTTATTTTAATTTTTTTTAGAAATAATTCGTCAAAAATACATTTTTGCCTACGTTCCAAATAAAATTTTTAAAGGGCTTATTATTTTACTAGTTTCATATTTAAATATAATATATATATATATTTGTGGTATTAAAAATCAAATAATCGTTTCATTAAAGAAAATGATATATAACTTATAATTACACAATTCTTCTCTATTCTATTGAGCTTCATCAAATTTCAGACTTTTTTTAGGCTTTAGAGCTGTTAGATTTAAATTTTATTTTTAAAAACCGTACCTTAAACGTAAAAGGCTTAAATGATCCTAAGATGTTCAAACACACAAAGCAAGCATCCTTTTTGGGCAAGGAGCAATTGGATCTTCGCCGCGAATGAGGGTTTTAAATAGTACCCTTTTGTAACTCTAAAGCACTACACGGCTAACCATGAATACTCCAATACTGCCGGCAGAACTGAGGACAATTCTAATTGCGGCAGTGGCACGTTACACTGCGCTGGATATGAAAATTCCAATTTACATGGTGAATCATGGACTCTGACCTCAAAGTAATTGAAGCCTTTCCCATCATGCTCACAATATATTCAAAATAATCAAAAGAATTTGAAGTTTTATAAGAAAAAACTAAGCAATACATAAAAATTAGACTTGTACCTTATTTCTGTGTTTTATTTTTTTATTAATGTATGGAATCTTGAGATTTATTTGATAGTTGTTTAGTTGGTTTTGAAATGGATTTATAATGATCTAGTTTTATTCTATATTTTATAATATTGTATTGGATATGTTCTATCTCAGAGCAAAAATTTTAAGATATATGCTTAATTATATTTTATTACACATCTGCTCTGGGATTTTATGTATATCTT
>CP045895.1:5016146-5087341 GCA_013387185.1 Caligus rogercresseyi | reverse complement strand
TATAATTATTGCGTTATATGAGAATAATAAGAAAAGTTTATTTATTACAATCTAAAGAATAACATTAGTTTATAAATTACACTATTTATTTACTGCTAGAAGGAGCTGTTTGTCTGTCCTTCGCAATAAAAGTTTAGATTTGGAGAAGAGTCTCTCCGAACTGGACACTGGGAGTATAACATTATATGGAATGAAAATCTTTTTAATCCTTTATAAGCAATAATTGATTCCATTGCCTCAGACTCAAGCGGTCAACCTCCTGCTTAGCTGAGTCAGTCTTCTTCGGCCTCTTGGCAAAGAAATTGCCTTTTTCTTTCGCTGCTGGTTCTTGCAAAGTTGACTAAAAGGAAAATCTCCCAGTTCTTCGGCCTCTTCAGTAAATAATTATTTGCTAACTGTTGCTTGCGATGTTTAAAAAGCCTACTTGAACTCAAGGAGATATGCTGAAGCAATTACCATCTCCTTACGTTCAAAGTAGGCTCAAAAATCTTCGTTTGATCCCAAAAGAGAGTGCATGAATAACACCCTACACCTGGACGCAACTTCCCTCTCCTTAGTTTGGAGGTCAGAACGATAATGATCGAAAGGGATAAAGAGAGAAATAAATAAAGTTCTGTAAGTAACTAGATAATTAAATATAGTGACCGACAAGAAACCTGATAAAATTGTATAATACATACTAAAATCGAGGTTGGGTGATTTCCTCTTGAATATTATTTGAACGGAACGCAAAAAGACAAATTTTAGCGTTCCGTTCATCGTTCCGTAATTTTTTCCGTTCCGTTCATCGTTCCGTTCAATTTCTTCCGTCCGCGGAACGCCGTTCAATTTTACGTTCCGTTCACAACCCTGTATATATATATACTTCGTAGACAAAAGGCATTTATTTGTATTTTTAAATTTCATTTATGCACTTGTTATAAGATAGAATGCGTATTTTTTTTAACTCTCTTTGACAAATGCACTTAATGAGTATTTACTAAATTTCCTTTGTTCCCTTGTTATAAGATAAAATGCGTAATTTAATTAAACTCTCTTTAACTAAGTATTTTACTACAACTGCTCCTTTTTATATGTACGACAAAAATTATACTTCACAAAAAAACCTACAAAGAATAACAGTATAGTTATATTGTATCCATATAATTATATATTAGATATATTGAATGTTTCATTCTAACACTATAATTACCTCCGCCGAAGGAGGTATGTTTTCACTGGCGTTGGTTTGTTGGTGGTGGTTTGTTTGTCAGCAGGATAACTCAAAAAGTACGGAATGGATTCAGATGAAACTTTGTGGAGGTTGTTGGAAATGCCAAAAGAAACAAACGATTAAATTTTGGCATCCTTGAGTGCAGAATTAAGATGCAAAATGAGCTAAATACTAATAAATATTTCAAGTTAGCCTACTCTGCCAATAGATGTCGCTGTGCTGTAAAATCGGGTGCGGGGCTTCTACCTCTCGGAATTTCCGTCGAGGGGAACCCTCCCTCGTCCCTCTACGCCGCCCCAGTCGTAAAAAATCCGCCTCAGAAGGCTCATAAGGACCCCGTGACGGCGGAGGTTTGCACTCTCTGAGTGTATATATGCCCTAGTTTATTATTTATTTTGAAGTCTTAATCCTAGATAACAAAGTTCTTTTTTGACTTGAACGTAACCTAAAGGTTTTTTCTTCCGTCTTCATTAATTTAATGGATTATTAATTGAAATATAGGTTGTGAGATTAGTAATTGTTTATACCAATTTGAAAAAGTAATTCCGAAGAAAAATTTTGGGGTCAAAAAGACAAACATATATACAAGCAAAAATTATTTTCAGTTAATTGAGTGAATTACATTTTAATATTAAAAACTAAAAAAAAATCCCCCATTTTTTATGACAAGCGTAATTGAAATCGTAAATTTTCTATGTTATGTCATATAATTGACAATTTAAATAGAGTGGTGAAAATTAATACATCATTTAAAAAAGCGATCATCATAGCAGGCCAATTATATATCCTATAATTAATCTTAGTAAGATTTTTTAATCATTAATTAAAATAGTATGTTTGCTCCATCAATTATACTCCTTATGGCAGCACAATATATCATTCGTTTTAATTAAATACTATTGCATAAAGTTGTCTCATTTCCTGTATTATTTACATTTTAGGAAATAAAAATGTTTTTCCTTATTTATAATTTTTTAAAGTTAATACAAAATGTTAAAAACTTTTTGTCAAAGATTGACAAATAATTAAAATATATACAGGGTTTTGCAGGTTAAATCTGCACAGAGTTCAACTTTGTCTAGATCCATAAGGAGTGCAAGTAGAGCTATATATGCACATGTGGGAGGTTTCGTGAATGTAACATCAAATTTGCACCCGAAAACAAAACAAATACACTGGATACGGAGATGGAACAGACCCGGAGGGACACGGTCATCGAGGTGCTGGTGCGCAGGGGCACCGTCCTGCAGCATCATCAAGTTGCTCAAGTACCCCAGGAGGACGGTCTACGACATCACCAAGAAGTGGGAGGAGTCAGGGATGTCCAAGAGGAAGGAGCAAAAGCCAAAAGTGACCGGATCTGCACGCCCACATTGTGGCTGGTCTCAAGAGGTCCATCAAGGCCAATCCGGGGACGTCCATGTCCATCTCGCCAGGAAGCGTGGGGTCCACCTGTCGTCGTCCCCTGGATGGACTCTGTGGCCTCCGGGACCCCCTACACATTCCAACAGGATCGGCACCCGCCTAAAGGGCCAAAATTGTGCAGTCCTGGCTCTCTCATTTTATTATTGGTGACTCTGACGTCAACCCTCACTCTATCCTTTCAAATATTCCATTTATACAATCTCGCCCGAAATTAGGCATATATTTCTTCTTCTTTATGTATTTACTTTTGAGTGCTTCTAACATCGGTATGTTTGATATTATGACAATACGTATTATTTACCATAATTTGGGGATTTTGAACTATAATTGACACAAAGAAGAGATTATTTATCTAAAAATGCAAAATAAAATCATTCTATGTCATTATATACTCAGTTTATATAAGAAATAGTATTTGTACAATACTTAGACATATTCCACTCAAAAACTGCCTACCTATGTATTTGGTCCATTTCTTCCATGAGTCATATTTTCCTTTTCTACCATGGTCCATTCCTTCCTGGTCTTATTTTCCTGGTCCATTTCTTCTAGTCCATATTTCCTGGTCCATTTCTTCTGGACACCAGAATCTATGAATGATGAAGAGAATAAACTTTCTACAGTAAACCCTCGAATAATGACACTCTGTATAACGAAGTTCGGATACAACGAACCTCCTGGAGCTAGCCAAACAAGCCTCAGATATTAACGAACTTAAGTTCGTTATATCTGAGGCTACGAACCTTTGTGTTCATGATCGAATAAGCCTCAGTTATAACGACCCTAAGTTCGTTATATTTGGCTACCGAACCTTTTTTGTCCCTAACCGAACAAGCCCCGAATACAATAACCTAAGTTCGTTATATTTAAGGCTACCGAACCCGAATATGAAATGCTGCGGATCATGCGGTTGAACTCATGCGTGAGGTGCAGCAGAAGAAGACCGCAGACGAAGATCGTCTGACTTCTTTCAAGGCTGGCCCTCCCAGCCGAGAAGAGGTCTAGGACAGAGTCTGAGACCAGCAGTGTGTCTGTGACTTCAACCTCCTCCACTAATCTACCAAATTTGTCCAGCGGCAGTTCATCGTCACTCCTGCAGGATATACCTTACACTCCAGAGCCTTCCTTTAACGAATTTTCGGATATAACGACCTCCCCTCCCCCCATATAGTTCGTTATATCGAGGGTTTACTGTATATCTTTTTAGAAGTTTTTACGGTCGCAATGACGTATTTTTTGAAGGATCCAATCAGATCTCGATATCTTAATATCTCTATGTTGGGTTCACCAATCTTATCAACCAGTTTGAATACTTCAAACTCTTCCCCCTTTCTCACAGGAAACACAAGTTGACGCGCTCCGAAGTATAAGAAAGAGAAGGGAGAAGCTCTATGAATATGAATATTTGACATGTCACATGAATACGATAACATCATGAAAATAGTTTCCCGCGCAAAGTTTATAATGTTGATTTTCCCTCCAAATCATAAAGAAGGTCTTACGGAGAAGAGCATTTGCCTCTTAGCTCACATAGGAGGCTTTTTAAGTTGGCGTTATTTCATTATAAGTAAATATTTATAGTACAAGGTATATATAATTTCCTTAAACTTTTAGTGCATAAGTCTTTTGCTTCATATTTGCCTCGATGCACGTTGCTAAGTATCTGTGGCCACTTTTTAATGAAACGATAGAGGTTTTTTAAAGTAAGAAAAGGGGAAAAAAGAAAATAAATACATATGTTTATATTTGTAGTTATAAGGAGAGGAACTTAATCCGAATTTACTGGATAATATAAAAAAAATTTTCCCTTTACTTATTTTTGTGAAAAATACTCATATCATTCTCTATCATAAAACTTCTTTCTATACGACGTCTCCATCATCATAAGCTTCAAAAACTTCATTGTTTGATGCAAGGTTCAACCCTTGCCTCAACATATATCCAAAGATATTCCACTTTTATAGTCGGCCCTCGCAACTTCGCCCCCTCGACATCTCGCAGTTCTTTTACTACGCGACGACGGCTTGGCTCTCGTTTTTTCACGGCAAAACGTCCCTATATCAGCTCAATGGCAGAATTTTCACATAAAACTTAAGTCAACATCAACATCGCGACCCTCGTATATATCGCGGTGGTCGTGTAGTGGATCCGGGCCGTCGTGACTTTGCTAGGGACGACTGTATTTTAAAAAATACATAAATTTATCAAATCAAAATAAGAGTTTTATTAACAATGTTCATAACTATTTATGACACAAATATAATAATTTTAGAAAATTATTAAGTCAGTTCAATAATAATAATAAAACACGTCCATTTACTAACAATTATCATACTTAAATACACTTAAAACATTTGTTTACATTTAAAAATAATACAAAATGTCTACTGAAGAAGATGAATCCTTTCGATTTTTACGCAAACGGCATCCTTGGACCAAACCCCTTTCTCGTTGCAGTATACAGGAGAATTTACGGGCAAGGAGCCTGAAAATAAGATATCTATATTTAGCATAAGTTTTAGTAGTAAAAACATGATATTTATTTATTCTATGTCTAATATAGTTTCATTCAATAAACACTAACTAAATGAATTTACATTTTGAACATTGAGTAAATTATATATAACTTTTCCTTCAAAAAGTGTTCAATTACATCATAAGGTATAAGTACGGCTTCAAGGGCTCTTTTAAAGATGAAAATCCTAGTATATTGATTTATATATTCCGTATAAAGGAGCTGATATTGTTCACTTAGTAAAAAAATAAAATTAGAAAGAGGAAAGAAGAAAGAGACAGAAAGGGATATATATTATTTTTTTAAATTATGTTAGCTTTCAGAAAATTAATGTTGACCAAAATTATTATTATTGGTCAGAGAAACCACGTACTGTTTGATAATTATTTACACCATTATATGATAACATCAACTATCAATCTTGAATAAAACTTTCTTTCTCTTTTTACTTCACTCCTTATATGCTTTTATTTTCTAATATTAAACATGGTCACTGTTTCATACAGAATATACAAAATTAGCAACGTAACCTCAACTGTAGGGGTTTCACCTAAAAAGGACACTTGTGTTACAGGCAATATACTAAATTGGGCTTTTGTAAAATGCCCGGGCAATTTACAAAATGACCGTTTAAGAGGGTATTTTGCAAATGAAAGGGCAATACGCAAAATGCGGGCAATATGCAAAATGACCGGGCAATTTGCAAAATGCCCGCTAGATTGGCAACATAGAAATAGTATTATAATATTAGCGTTGGAATGAAACATTCACATATATTTTATAAAAAATATGGAAACAAATATTAAAATTATAGCTTAAATTCTATTCTTTTAAGGTTTTTAAGAAGTATAATTTATTTTGTACATATAAAAAGTAGCAATCGTAGTATAATACTTGGTTAAAGAGAGTATAAACAATTACGCATTTTATAACAAGAGAACAAAAGAAATTTAGTAAATACCGTTAAAGCGGACAATTTGCTGAATGCCCGCTTGATCGGACAATATATGAATAGTATTTATAATAATAGTGTTAGAATGAAACATTCACATATTATATATTATTATATGGAAACAAATATGAATATTATAGCTTAAGTTGTTATTCTTTTAAGTTTTGTGAATTATAATTTGTCTTGTACATATGAAAAGGAGCAGTAAAATACTTGGTTAAAGAGGTTTTAAACAAAATACGTATTTTATCTTATTACAAGGGAACAAAGGAAATTTATAAAATACCCAATAGGTGCACTTTGTCAAACAGAGTTTAAAAAATACGCATTTTATCTTATAAACGAGTGAACAAAGGAAACTTATTAAATACATAATAAATGCACTTTGTCTACTAAGTATAAATAGAATACCTTTATTATTTTTGTTAATTTTAATATAATCAATTAAAATTCTGTTTTTGCTAAATTAAAGCCACACATTCATGTAACAATAAATTTCTAATTTTTGAAAAAAACCAAATATATATATTAGAGATTAAATCGTTTTTATTCAAAT
Source organism: Caligus rogercresseyi (assembly GCA_013387185.1). Lineage (NCBI taxonomy): Eukaryota > Metazoa > Arthropoda > Copepoda > Siphonostomatoida > Caligidae > Caligus > Caligus rogercresseyi. The sequence goes on along the minus strand of CP045895.1, from coordinate 5,080,680 downwards.
TTTCGTTAAGAATAATTGTGTGCAGTTGCAATAAAATACTGGCTTAGGGGAGCATAACAAATATTATTTATTTTATAAAAAGAGAACAAAAGTGATATAGAAAAAAACGCAATTGATGTACTTAGGCAAATAAGTTATTAAAGTTATTGCAATATAGTTATAATATGTATAATCAACGATGCCTCATATAATATCATCATTAACTTAGGTATCTGACCTGACCCCCCCTCAGGCCCGCCCATCCCGCCGGCCTGCAACTACACCTTTCTTCACTTTTTGTATCAGTTGACAGCTCTCACAAAGTTCCAGAAAAAGCATTATGTTGTTCCTTGTCACGTTAGAATATTACTTGTGAAGCTCCTTAGTCAATATATTTCGTCCTGCATGTCCCAATTTTAAGTGATCCTCGTTGATGACGTCAAATAAGTCTTCTTTGGCAACAATCATTGTATTTTGGCAATTTTGTTCCCCCAATTATTAACTACAGGCCCGGCGGGATGGGCCCGATTTTTTATGACTGTGCCAACTCTGCCCCCCATAATAACTGTAGGGCCCCCAACAGCCTGGGCCAGCTGCCGGGCCTGATTAACTATAAGATGGTATCTGTATTTCCAATCATATTCCGAAGAATCGAAGGACGGTTTGCAATCATGTTCTTGTTGCTGAAGAAAAGAGTATCTTCCGTAGGTGTTTTTCTGTATCGTGGCATTGTTTTGCGTTTCTTCAGAGCATTTCTTCTAACCTTGAACGATAAAGCATCTGTTCCTTTGATATATTTTGATCATCTGAATTACTTTCTATGATTTATATTTATATATACTTCGTAGAAAAAGTGCATATATTTTGTATTTTTTAAATTTCATTATGCACTTGTTAAAAGATAGAATGCGTATTTTTTTAACTCTCTTTGACAAATTGCACCTAATGGGTATTTACTAAATTTCCTTTGTTCCCTTGTTATAAGATAAATGCGTAATTTAATTGAACTCTCTTTAACTAAGTATTTTACTACAACTGCTCCTTTTTATATATGTACGACAAAAATTATACATCACAAAAAACCTACAAAGAATAACAATATGGGTTACTAGCGAATGTTACCCGGCGCTGCCCGGGATTTTCAACTGGACAATAGTCTAGAATGAAAAAAAATAACACGAATAATTGTAGTGATGTAATCGCATGTGATTTTTCATATTAAAATCAGTTCCTTAAAAAGTCGTCATTCGGTCTTCATTACCATTTTTTCCGTTTTGTATTCCTTACGGCTGGGTATTTAAACATCGCAAAAAAAAATCACACGAATAATTTCAGTAAATCATTGCATGTGATTTTCATATTAAAACCAGTTCCTTAAAAAGTTGTCATAGCTCTTCATTGCCATTTTCCGTTTTGTATTCCTTACGGCTGAGTATTTAAACATCGTAAAAAGAAGAAATTACACGAATATTTTAAGTGATGACATCGCATTGGATTTCTCATTTTAAAATCAGTTTCTTAAAAAGTTATCATCGGGTCTTCATTGCCATTTTTTCCGTTTTGAACTCCATAAGGCTGGGTATTTAAATATCATAAAAAGAAGTAATTTTTAAGCTATTTCATAGAGTGCTAATGTTATTTTCAAATGAAAAGTAGTTCCTTAAAAAGTCGTCATTTCATCGTCATTGCCATTTTTCCGTTTTGTATTCCTTAAGGCTGGGTATTGACATCACTCTCCATCTTTTGGTATTATTAAAATTCGATTAGCACGATGTGGCAATATATAAAAATGTTGGTATTTTCCACAAAAGTTAAATTTGGGGGACATATAGGGGCAGAAAAAAAAAATATTTTTAAGTAATCATGTAGAAAACAAATTTTCCGGGAAACACTCAAAAAACAAAAACACGTCGTATTACCTCATACTCATCCACAGAAAATTTGGGATAAATCTAACTTGGCAATTTTTTTAAAATGACAAAAAACGTTTTGTCGAATTAAATTAGCATTTCAATAACGAATTTTCCGGAGTTGACAACCCCACTAAAACACTCCCTGAGCTCTCAAAACTATTCACAGAAAATTTCGTCAAGATCTAATGAACCGTTCGGGAGATACAGGGAAACGAACGAACAAACAAACGAATGAACGGAATTCTTTTTTATTAGTATAGAAGATATTGTATCCATATATTTATATATTAAGTATTTTTGAATGTTTCATTCTAACACTATAATTATAAATACTATTTCTATATTGCCCGATCAAGCGGGCATTTTGCACAATGCCTTTTTAACAGTCATTTTGTAAATTGCCCGATTTTCATATTGCCCATAACACACACACACACACATATATATATATATATATATATATATATATATATATATATATATATATATATATATATATATATATATATATATATATATATATATATATCAATATGGTATCTATACATTTTAATAAGTAAAACTTGTGAATTTAAAAAAGTAATTGGACTATAATGCTACCACTGGAGGCAATCATATTAACAAATTAATATTTTCAAAATGTAGCCTACAAACTTAAAAAATATGTTATTAATTTTTAACATATTAATCAGATTTGATTAATCAAGATATTTAATTTTATAATTTAGTTGATGAAGTTGCTAATGAGAGGATAAATAAATTATATAATTGATACGAAAGACAAAAATTTGTTCCTATTAATACAAATAATAAAAGTTCGTAATATGCGGAAGCGGCTTTGATAATTTTGGTTATATATAGAACAACTCAATAAAACTTCATATGACTTAACAAATATGAAGTCATACAAAAAAAAACATTAAATGTTAATGCTTTAGTTATTAAAAATAGTTCCCAAAATAGGACTAAGTTATAGTGCAAGTCTTAATATTAGTTTATTTATTTATTTTGAAGTCTTGATCCTAGATAATAAAGTTCTTTTTTACTTTGAACGTAACCTAAAGGTTTTTTCTTCCGTCTTCATAATTTAATGTATTATTAATGGAAATATAGGTTGTGAGATAAGTAATTGTTTATACCATTTTGAAAACTAATTCCGAAGAAAATATTTGGGCCAAAAAGACAACATATATACAAGCAAAAATTATTTACAGTTAATTGAGTGAATTACATTTTAATATCAAAAACTAAAAAAAAAAACCATTTTTTATGACAAGCGTAATTGAAATCGTAAATTTTCTATGTTATGTTATATAATTGACGATTTAAATAGAGTGGTGAAAATTAATATATCTTTAAAAAAAGCAATCATCATAGCAGGCCAATTACATATCCTATAATTAATCTTAGTAAGATTTTTTAATGATTAATTAAATAGTATGTTTTGCTCCATCAATTATTACTCTTATGGCAGCACAATATATCATTCGTTTTAATTAAATAGTATTACATAAAGTTGTCTCATTTCCTATATTTTTTACATTTTAGGAAATAAAATGTTTTTCCTTATTTATAATTTTTTATAGTTAATACAAAATGTTAAAAACTTTTATATCAAAGATTGACAAATAATTAAAAAATATACAGGGTGTTGCAGGTAAATCCGCACAAAGTTCAACTTTATCTAGATCCATAATGAGGGCTGTGGATGATTTTAATACCGACTGACATAGAAAGAGAAAAAAACTGAAAACATAGACATCTCTCTGGCCTCTCTTTTATTATAGTATTAAACCTCACTCCCTTTTTCATAACAGATTTTTTACTAATTATTTTATTATTTTTTACATTTATTACAAAAAAATCAATACATTTTGATGCGTTGTTTATTTTATCTTCTAGATGAATATGAGGGGCGGTCTTACTGTCTTCCTCCTTCACTTTCGTGGTCAAATCGGCCAGAAAAATGCTAAGAGAATTAATAAGCTTTGAGAGGACGCCTAGAGAGCCTTCCGTGACGAGGGAGGCATTGAACTACTTACCATAAGAACAAGTCAGTCCCGACAAGAGACGATGGAGTTCCTCTCGTCCAGGAATCCTGTCGAATAAGTGACTCCGGACACAGGGGGGAACTCCGTATCAAGGTTCCTCCTCTAGAGTTAAATAACTCAAGCTGTTTAATGTAACGCAATAATAATAATAACAGCTTTGTTAGGAAAAAAAGAGAGGTTTGTGAGGTTTAATACTATAATAAAAGAGAGGCCAGAGAGATGTCTCTATGTTTTCAGTTTTTTTCTCTTTCTATGTCAAGTCGGTATTAAAATCATCCACAGCCCATAAGGAGTGCAAGTAGAGCTTAGATATTGTACATGTGGGAGGTTTCGTGAATGTAACATCAAATTGCGCCCGAAAACAAAACAAATACACTAATACGGAGATGGAGCAGACCCGGAGGGACACGGTCATCGAGTTGCTGTGGGCAGGGCACCGTCATGCAGCCATCATCAAGTTGCTCAAGTACCCCAAGAGGACGGTCTACGACATCACCAAGAAGTGGGAGGAGTCAGGGATGTCCAAGAGGAAGGAGCACAAGCCCAAGAGTGACGGATCTGCACGCCCACATTTGTGGCTGGTCTCAAGAGGTCCATCAAGGCCAATCCGGGGACGTCCATGTCCATCCTCGCCAGGAAGCGTGGGGTCCACCTATCTTCGTCCCCTGGATGGACTCTGTGGCCTCCGGGACCCCGTACACATTCCAGCAGGACTCGGCCCCCACCCACAGGGCCAAAATTCTGCAGTCCTGGCTGAAGAAGAATGTGTCTAACTTCTGGGATTTCAACACCTGGCCCCCCCAACAGCCCCGACCTGAACCCATGCGACTACTACTTGTAGGGGAAGTTAGAGAGGGAGGTGTGCGCCACACAACACAGCAATGTGGCGTCCCTGAAGGCCTCCATCAAGTCGGAAATGAACAAGCTGGATGCTGCGAAGGTATCCACGGCCTGTGGGAGGTTCAGGCGTCGTTTGGAGGGCATCCTTGAGGCTGAGGGCGACCATATTGAATAGTAATCTTGTATTATGTCTAATAAACAACTTTCTTATTCAAAATAGGTATCACTTTTGTTCCCATTTTGGATCTGGAGGATATGAACTTTGTGCGGATTTACCTGCAAGACCCTGTATAACCAAAATATGAGCTCTTGGTTTTTAAAGCTCACTTTAGTTTTAATGAACATTATCATTTTTATTACTTGCAAAAATATTAGTGGATAATTGTAAACCATGTATTACATAACAACAAATGTCTATTTGTATTCACATTTAACTCTTAAAGATAAATAGCATCAAAAAAATTATTAATTGTAAATAAATTGTTAAAGGAAATTGATAGATTTAAGAAATCTGAATGCATTTAAATTTTTGAATCTTTGAATCTTTCATGATCATATTTAAATAAACTTTTTGGCCACCCTTGACTTTCCTGAATTAATTTCTTAGATTAAAAACTTTGTGTGGCTATTAAAAAGATTTTTTTCATCACCAAGGTATTTTTTTTATTTCAAATATATACAACGCACAATTGTATATATATATATATATATATATATATAACATATATAATAAAAAGGCAGTTGTGTTTCATAAAAACATAAATAAACATCATATTAGCTTATATATCAATTTGTAATCAAGTGGTGTATTGCATTGATCCGACTCTCCTTACTCTAAGGTACTGGCTCAACCAAGCCAACTTATATTTTAACATGGGAATTTATATAACATGTAATAATGGAGGTGTTATAAAACTCTTAGCCACTATGTAGTTAGGATTGTAGGCACTTTTCATTAATATCGACCAAAGGGTTGTGGTTGTGTGATGATTGGTAATTATTGTTTTCCTCTTTGTCACTCTCTTTTTCTTTATATCATAAACAGGCGATAAATAGTACCCTAAAATGATATTTTCTTGCTCTAATTTTAACGGTGATAGCTTTTGCAATTGGAACATCAAAGTTTATTACGCAACCTCAACCCTTAGGTCGATATTCTTGAAAAGTGACGAATTATACTGTGATCCCTATGTAACACAAAAAATGAAGTAAAACGTGTTAATTTAAAAAATCTCCGTTGTAAAGATAATACCATACGGAAAATTTTAAATTTTGTATTTTTATCGCTAAATCTCATTTTTCATTATCCTCAATCTGTTTTTCTATAAATGATGTTTATACATAAAATGTTGATGACTTAGGAGTTATATTCACTTAGCTAAATGATTACACGATGTTTCAAAAAATATATCCAAGTCAGAAATAAGTAAATGGGATGAGACAATGAAATCAAATTACCTTTCTTTCATTGTGGATATTCTTTTTACCAATTACTTTAATTCATTATGCAAAGCACTCTTTACTTTCTAGGGATATATATTTTTTAGTATAAAAAAAAATATAGATTTTATCGTCTCAAATATACTTATTCAGCCAATCAAATGGATTTTTATCATACTATTTGTAAATCATGAAACGAATAAAAATATTTGAATAAAAATGGGAGAATATTTTTTACTACAAGCTTCCTCTAAAAAAATAATAGTGATTTCTAGATCCTTTACATGTGTAATTCTTTGGCTTTTTAAAATTCATTTAATACCAAGGATATATATTTACAAGTTACGTTAATGTTAGCATTGTTTTAAATATGAAAAAATAACTTACTTGATGGGCATGAATATGGAACAAGTGAGCCGACAAGGAAGGTGTTCCGTAATAAAGTCACTCCCGCGTTTGACTTTGGGGGTCCGCAGTACAGTTCTAAAAATAAATAGAAAGTTGAAGTTTTTGATTTTGATTATATACAATCCTAATTTTTTTTGGCCATGCTTTAAACATATTGTAAACCTTCATGTAAAATGTTTGAATAAAAAAATTAGGCCTTTTTCAATTATTTCTCTATTTTGGAATATATATATATTCATATATAGTTATTATAATGTCTACTGTTTAAAAATGTTATTCAATTTTTCGAATATTTCAGATCTTAAATTACATTTTTTTTGCTTGATATTTTTTGGTTTAATATCTATGAATGAAGGATTCGGTGAAATGAATAAAGATATATATGTCAAAATATTTTGTTTTTAATCCGGAAAATGAGTTGGTAAGACAAAAATATTAAATAGATAATAATAAAACATGCACAAATATTTTTTTCCTTCCTCTTCTATTAATAGGTCTTTGATACTTTCCTCTTAATAATTGAGAAAGGTCTCTTGTGGAGTTCAATGATAGAAATATAAATATGAAATACTTTGATGCAAAGAGTCCATAATCACTATAAACTCTTGGCTTATATACAAGGAAATGTTGAAGCTTTGACAATTGATATGTAAATATCAAAATAAGCTGATAAAAATATTGATGGCGATGCATAAATTTAATCACAAGCTACCAGGCGTAACAAAAAAATGCACACTCAATTTTCGTAAAATAAATCGAGATTGCGTGAATACTATAAAATAATTCCGAGATATATCAATAAAATATTCTGCTTTCACAATAAAAACAGCAATTTTGCACTTTTGGAAACCGTGAAGGCCCCTGCTTAGAACTTGAAACAACTGGATGTCACCAGGCATACCAGGCAGGTTTATGCTGTAAAAAGGTCTGAAAGCGTAGAAAAGAAGCCAGAGAGTGGGAGCGAGGCCACGTTGGACCTAGAGGAGTTCCAGGAGGGGGCAAGGCCACACTTTTCTTTAACCCATGAGGGAATATCCTTAGAAACATAGGGGTTAACCCATGTAATTCCAAAAAACTTTGAAGTAGACTAGGGAGAATAATCTAATGAGGGGGGAGAAGCCCCTTTTGACCGACAAAATGAATGAGACACATCTCCAACGTTGCAAGGCTCTGTAGAATCATCTATAAAAGCCAAAACCAAATGTGTTGTTTTTTTAATGATGAGAAGACCTGGACGGTCGACCCAGTGCGGTATGAAGAACGACATGTATTTGCACTTTGGAAATATCAACGAGTCCACCTCAGCACCACCTAGCAGCCTGCCAAGGTAATATAATAGAGCGATGTAGCCTCTGATGGGAACTTAGCATCTCTCATCGTGTTTCAACTAGAAACAAACACGATTTGCTGAGTAAATTAGTGTCTTGGCGACAGCTTGATCTCATGGGTACAGGCCAACTACCCAGACATGAATTTGGTGTTTCAACAGAAATATCACTAGGTCCATAAGTGGTTGGAAGACCATTCTGGTTCAAGGACAAGTGACCCCCCTACTCGCCCGATCTCTATCTTCTTGACTACACTTTTTGGGTGCACGTTGAGGATAATGCCTATAATGTTTGTTATCCCAACATCAACCCGTTCAAGGCCACAGTTAATGAGCACTGGGTTGCCATGACTAAGGATTACATCCGCGACTCCTGCAGGGCTTCTAGGGGTGCCTGAAGGCCGTCAATACTGCTGGTGGAGGCTTCATTAATGATGAGGATAGCCACGGCATGATATTTGGTGTATCCAAAATTTTGTAAATATTGCCATAGCGGTTTCTGAAATGTATATTTTGCTGATGTGCAAGGTCAAGAGCGTGCATTTTTTCGTTACGCCCAATATGGGTTGACAACATTTGTTTTTATTTAGTTGGATCAAATTGAGGTACACCAACATTATTTATTTGAATGTACCTTGTCAATTAAACATATATAATATACTATGTTTTGATTAACTCAAAATGGAAAATATAGCCTTTAACTTCGCCCATTTCTTTGATAGGCATTATGTGTACATATTTTATCTATGACTTCAACGTGCATTCGTATTAATGAGCTCCTATACACTACAACATTATATATTCACTTTTGCAGTATCCTTTGGGACGCGACCACTGGGAGTTTTCCATGCATCGAATAATCAATTTCCCCACCACCTCAAATCCTGTAGAGCAGTTCATTTGAAAGTGGGTTCCCTGAGGAAAGCGTTGCCCTGAGGGATAAGGCAACCCCGTGCTTCCCTGAATTCTTGAAGGCGTCGTACATGGACGTGCTAGTCATTCAGAAAGACAAAAAAAACTCATTGATTTTAACAAGTTTGTTATAAAAACAATCCCCCGTTTTACTGATTTTTAGGATGAAAAGAAAAAACAACAACAACTATGAATTGATCCATAAGATTGTCATAGATAATTTTTCAGGCACAAAACTCTTAAGTAATTAATGCTATTTGAAAAGAAGCCCTAAGAAGATGTGGGGACAAGGGGCTCATTGAATAACTTACAAAAAAAAGTAAGTCCCCTCGACTCTAGTCCATGAGTCCTGTCGAATAGGAAACTCCGGAAACAAGAAAAAACATACGTATTGAAGTTCTTACTCCGGAATAGAAAAGGTCAAACCATTATTTCTGACGTAATAAAAATAACAATAACAGAAAGTAACCTTTGTATTCTTTCTCTATTTATAAATAAAAAATTACTTGGTTTTTCCTAGTACTTATAAAATAATATTCTGAGTGAGAAAAAAGTGATATGTTTATGACTTGTCATGGTGCCGTAGAGATTTTTTATCTCAGTTGTCATAGATCAGCTGTGTTTTCTCTTTCTATCTCAGGTCTGTATAATGTTACATCATACCCCAAAAAATATTTATACATTTAACTTACGTAGGCACTTCGAGGTCCCTAGGCTCATATTCCATTTCCCATTATTGGAGCAAATGATTAATTCTGGTCCTCGGAGCTCATAGTTACCAAACAGGAGAACTCTGCTTGATTCCCTTCATCTCCACAAGAAGGTTTGGGTCAAAGTCTATTGTAAGCTTTGAACATATGGATGTCCCTAAAAAATATATGAATAAATACAAGCACGATAAACGACTACGCGTTAGAATAATTGTATTGTGGTTTTCGCACACTCAATAATTAATATAATTTTTTTTCTTGTCGAGTCAAATTTTTTCTCTTTTGCACGTTTTAGTGTCCAAGTAGGGATCTATTTATCGTTAAAGATAATACACATTTATAGATCATACACATTTCTCACCGTGAGGAGTTAGTTATTATATCAATATTATAAGGCAATGTGGAACTAATCTATTGCAGGGATTATTTAATGAAATTCTATAAGAGAAGGGTGTTTTTTCTATAATGAAATTGTTATATTTGAGTCATGTCCAGTCCTCAACAGCTGCGAATCATTTCCCAGGAAATTAATTTAATATAGGACTTTCATGCGTGTCAATGTGACGCTAGAAAGCGAGTGTTGAATGAAATGACAAGTTGATTCAGATTAAGTCCCTATAAACCAATTATTCAAAAGTTTTATAATGACATCACTGGTTAATAAATGAGTAATAAATACTTTCACAAGATGGTGTTACATCACTCCAGGATCCATTTTCAGTGCATCTTCTAATCCTTGATCCTCTCAGAGAATACCCAGCTCCACACGAATAAATCAACATCCCATTATTTTCCTTGACTACTCCGTCCTGAAAAGGCTGTGTAAATAGACATATTTTATGTAAAATAAAAAAGTCAGCAAAAAAGCATTTTTTTTAAAAGTACAAACCTCTGCCTCAGGACAAGTAATTTTTCACAAATCGAAGTATTATTACAACAGGTTCTGATGGACGGACCAATAGGACGATATCCCGGTAGGCATTGAAGTTCCGTAGCTCTGTCAGTAGTTTTGATTGTTCCTTTGGGGAAAGTCTTGCAATCCACTTTGATACATTGTATACTATTATTTAATGAAATGAACAATATTAATTGTATGTAATTCATTTATCTGTGTCAAAAAAAAAAATTACCTTGACAATTTAGAAGGCATGTCTTGACAAGAAATGTCAGTTATCCCATTGATGGATTCGTATCCCTTATCACAAATCAGTTCCATTCTATTGTAGTATTTTATTTGGAGTCTCCCCTTATGAATTATTGAAGTATGACATAAAACCTTTGAAAACGTTTATAATAAAATATTTTTAGTAACATTATAATGGCAAAAAGTTTTTTGTCGCAATAACAAAAATACAATCTTTACAATACTTACGGGCTTGCAGGACGGAATATTTTCTATGTCCCATCGACCGTTTGACAAACATTTGAGCCTATTTGATACATTATGAGTCAAGCCAAATCCTTTTCTACATCCATATCCAACTGTGGATCCCTCTGAAAAATCCCTTAATCGATTTTTATGGGACATGAACACTACGTCTCCATTACGAATCTTTGGAGGAGGTTTGCAGGCTGACAGATTACATTTCGGCTTTACGATTTTCCATAGATGGTGATCTTCATTGCAAACCATGTATCCAGGCCTCTAAATAATACGTTTAACAAAGATAAAGTGATATGCACTACACACAATACTTACCTGCAAAAGTGTTCCACTTTTACATGACTTAAGAATCTTCCTTGATCCCGGAGTACACTTCAATGGGATGCAAATAGGCCACCAGGAAGGTCCATCTTTTGGAGTAGAAGTTGAGTTTGGCCCACAAGTCAATGCTGAAGACGACTCGGGGCTTAAAAAGTAACCAACGTCACACTTTGGTATCAAATGATGCCCCTTGCGCATATACTTTCCATTTTGTAGGTATATATGTCCGTTGCAGTCGTTTTGTTGGTGCATTTCGGCCGTGGAAGGGACCATTCCTGTCCTCGACAGACACGGAATCTACGTTTGTTTAGTATATGGTAATGTGGTTCACAAATATATTCTGCTATATTTCCACTGATGGAGATCCTTTGAAGACCAATATCAACATCTGAATACAAGTGAGGACAGTCCAGCTCTTTTGGGCAACTTGCAATCCCCATGGACCATGAACCGTTTCGCAAGCAGGTCAAAGATACGTCCTCCCAGTTTCCTTGAGGTTCCCGATCACACAAAAATCTGTAAGTATCTCAATTTTGATTTAGGAAGTGCTTTTATAAATATCATTCTTACTTTACGACCCCTCCAACTCGATTGCTTAAGACCTCTCTTCTTCCACGTTTGATGTTTGGGGGATTAGGACAACAAGTCTCTTCACATTTTGCATATCCTGCATTGCTCCATTGCCCGTTCTTATCACAAAACCCTTTATTTCGTCCAGTAGGCCTAAATCCTGGAAGGCAGTGATAGCGAACCACTGAGCCTACAGTCAAGTCATACAATTCAATATTCGCATTTGGTATTTCTTCAGGGGGTGAACATGTTTTTAAGGAACATCTCGGTGTTTCTCCACTCCATGTCTTGTTAAACAAGCACTCTCGGATATTTAAGCCAACAAACATTTTGTATTTGGACTTACATTTGTAAGTTGCCTTCCCGCCTAAATATCGTCCATGAACAAAGATTTTACCGTATGGTATGTCCTCTGGTGGTTTGCAATGAACTGGTTCACATGTAGGCAAGGTCGGAAAAAGTTGTCGGGACTTAACACACTTCAATCGAGGTGAACCTTGAATTTCATAGCCTTGATTGCAGCGAATTATGATTGAGTCCTCAAAGACGATTTGACCCGAGTTCTGGGAATTGTATTGCTTGTTTTGTCCAGGGTCCAGCTTCCAGCTCCCGTTCTCAACTCGAAATTCCAAAGGCTTAAAGTCGCAAAATATAGGTCTACATGGATTTTCCGGATAAATCCAGTTCCCCTCCTGACTGCATTTAATTTCTGCTGGCTTCCGTATTGACGTATCTTCAAAACCTGGCTTACATATAATGATTGAAGATGATCCAAGTCGATTATCAATTCTTTCTGTCTTTGCGTTGAGAGCCTTTAAGTCTGGAAATTCACTTTTGTCGCAATGCGTGATAAGGCAGCTAGGAATGCTGAACTCAGTAGGCCCTTGATCGTCAAAAAGGTGCCATTGCTTTTCGTGAATGTTACATACTAAGATATTTCTTTGGTTGTATTTGAGATCACTAAGGGAAAACCGCTCATTATAGCAGGAAAATGAAGCTGTATATGTGTAGTCACGTAGACGATGAGTGACTAATAGATTAGATGCCGGCCCCAATGTGGGACAAGGCTCATATGGGAAACAAATAGGGGGTGAATCACTCCACTTGCCATCCGTTAAGCATTTTAGACGAGACTTTCCGACAAGAATGTATCCAGGGTCACAAGTAAACACCATCTCTCCATGAGCAAGGTTACTTCCATATACGACTCCGTCAGGGAAGGGATGCTCAAGGATTTGCTTCTTGGAACACTGAATGGGTTGACAAATAGGTGGTATACGGCTCATGCTCGTCCATTGCCCTCTTTGAGTACACGTAATGGATCGTGGATACCCGTTCTTTATTATATAGCCCCGATTGCACTTAAAGTGGATTTTCTCCAAGACATGGAAAACAGACCTCTTCTTCATTCCAGGATAAACAATGGAACCATGAAAGGGTGCTAATCTCTGCGGGAACTGACAAGTGATAGGAACGCACTTAACTTCCTCAAACGCTGCAGCTGGATCCCATTCACCGAAGGAATTACATCGGGTCTTTCCATTAATAAGGCCGAATAGCCTGTACCATAATGGCAATGGATTTCGAGAGATGTTCCTGGGACGCTCACCCCAGAGGAAGCCTGTATCCAACCATGGGGAAGTGATGTCGGGGGTTCTTTACAAAATATTTGAAGGCATTTGAACTGAATGTCGCCGCTTCCACCATACTCCTCCTCTTCTGAGCTTGACCACTTTCCTTCGGAATTACACCAGGCTATAGGACTCCCAAAGGAAGTATAATTCTGTTCACATGAGTAAACAATAGAATCTCCAAAATTCCGAGAGTCTCCCTTCGTAAAGGTGTGATCAATGGATGGTGGAGGCCAAGTGCATTGAACGGGTTCACAACTTGGGATATTCTGAACGTCTCCTCGGCAGTCAATGACTTCGGAACCATGTTTTAACTCATAGCCAGGGTCACATTCAAACTGTATGATAGAGCTTTCCTGGCTGCTTATTATTTGTCCGTTCCTCAACGAATTTATGGACAGACAGTCGTCGATGCAGCTCGGTGATGTCCGCTCCATTTCCCATTTTCTAGACAAATCCTCTCCTCATCGCCAACTAATTGGTTCTGACATGAGTAATGGACCGCATCACCCCCTTTGATTGGCGTTGGCCCAAAGCTAACCATTCCATTTTGAATAACTTCTGGATGTGGACAGATCTGTTCATTGGGAAGACAGAGAGGTTCCTTGCCTGAAAGAACTCCATGCAAGCCACACACTCTTTCCTCCACTCCACTTAAATAGAATCCATCTTGACATGAGTATTCTAAATACTCTCCGTATTTTATCTTTGCACCCGGGGAAAACTCAGGATAAATGAAACCGTTTGTTAGAAAGTACTCGGGATACTCGCAATAAGTGGGCTCACACTCTACGTTCCCTACCCACCTCCCTCATGACTACATGCGAATTCCTCGTTGTCGAATTTGTGCTCGAAACCCTGGAGACATCTAACATTTATACGAGTCCCATATGTAAATCCCGTTACTTCAGATATGCCGTTCTTAACTTCTGGTATGGTTGAACAGGTCACTGGGAAGCAGATACTCTGAAGTCTAAAGGATGAACCGACCACTCATTTTCGTCCTTGCAATGAATGGTATCCTTGAATGGGAGAAAACCCTTTGGGCACGAGATTTGAAGTCGATGACCAACCTAAACACAAAATGAATATTACATAATTGAGATATCTATATAGTTGAACCTGTACCGGGAATTCATCCTGAAATGTGTCTCTCAAGTATTCATAGAGTCGTGGGGATAAAAAACATGCTTTTAGAACGCATTTCATTGGAATTCCCTTCCATTCTCCGTTAGAAAGACATCTGTGAACAAACAAAAATACAATGCCACCGAAATAAATCGTAACGAACTCATTTTTTTCTTTACCCCATATGCCGATCTCCATATTGGATGCGGTAGCCCGACTTGCATTTATAAGCAATCATATCACCAGGCTCATAAACCTCGTTCTTGAATAGCATATGATCCAAGTCCAACTCGACTGAATTATCGTGTTCTGGTGGATAACAGTATTGGTTGATGCATCTAAAATTTAATAGATGATGGTTAAGTTGGTTCTCTTATCAATTTGTACTTTATTTCATAACTCAAATGTAAAGTTTGTCATTCCCATAAACAGCAGTTTTTAGTTATTTTCTCGATTTTGAATCAAATATAATCCCTTTTCCTTAAGTTACATTTAAACTTTGGTATGTCGGGTCAATACTGAAACTTTTTATTATATTGACATATCATTATATTAACACAAGAACGACCGAGAAGATTTACACCCCTCCACGGACCGAGGATATCATCAGTGATATCACTTATTTTTATGATTTTTAATAACCGAATGATGCAAAATAAGATAAAAAGAGCCATACACTTATGAAAGTTAAATTAATATTAAATAAATGAATGATATTCATTTGAAAAAATAAAATGACAGATTTTACTGGTCAGATGACGTTTTTTCTACTACTTGATATTTTATTTTGCACGAAAAAAGTGTTGCTTTGATACTTGAAACTTGATTGTTGTAGCACATTTACCCCGTTGCGAGGTCGTACACATTTCATATATATATATATATATATATATATATATATATGTATGTGTGTGTATATATATACGTATATCTATTGTGATGCAGTAATAAACTTTTAACTAACAAACTTGAAACTTGATTGATATTATACATTTCTGGTTTATACATTTTGTGACCTCTTCGAATATGATACAAGATTGTATTGTTATCTTGTCAAGGAGGTTATATTTTTAAATGAGAATGGCCAGATAGCAATTTTATGCAGTATAACCAGGTCATTTAGTCAAGTATGTCCACGTCAAATTTGGGTTTCTCTAAGACTGAATATGTTTGTTGTTATTACTAAAAATTTGTTGGGTATATATCTGTAACGGCATCGTTTCTTTTGTTCAAGACTTTTTCCAAGTTTATTAATACGAAGAAATTGTCTGGCGTTACATTCAACCTTTAAGAATTTTTTTGTCAAACTTTGAGGTAGATTGATTTGTTGATCCCTCAAATTGTTTTCCAAATTCGAAAATCCAATTGCTGAACTTTATATGGAAACATTTATGACCAACCAAAATTTTATGCAAAAATTATCTGGATTTTCTAGCAATATTTTATGCAAAAGGACAAAAAAGTATTGAAGGGACAGTCTGATCTTCAACTCTTATGATTGTACTTGGGCTGTAACTTGATTTGCAGTTTTTTATAAATAAATTTCAGACAATTGAAATATGAGCAAACTTATCAGAACGTAAACGTTCTGATGTTATGGTACAGATAAAAGTCTTATATATTTTACTTGTTTTCCATAACGTACATACTTTAATTTTTTTTGTACTCAAATTCAAATGCATTTACCGTGTGTTCATCAATAATTAAACCTAACAAACGGACCAAGTTTGACATGTTTCCGCTTGGCCTAAGACAAGGCGCTCGGTATCTTTTTGATAATATTTAAGCTTAGAACGCTTCCTAAACTATAGTTGTGCATATAGGTACAGTTTGGCATATTATTAAAGGTTAACAAGTCCCAACATTTTTACCAGTTTATGTCTGATATTTGGGGTTTCCTAAAAGCTGTAGTAGTGTGTATCCAAATTGATATCACTGGTCCATCTAGGTAGTGTGAACGGTTACTCAAAAATATTACATATGAAATAATAATCAAAATCATCTAGAAAAATCTATTTTCAATATTTAGAAAGAGTCCAAAAATATCAAGTTCCAAGTTGCATATTTTTTTGTCAAGTCTGCTTTAAGTGGTTTTCAAAACTGTATCAAAACTTAAAATAATCTATAATAAACCAATGTATATATATATTATTAAAGAAAAACGACAAGCACATGAAGAAAAAGCTCTTTGTCATAATGATGATAACCATCTCTTTATAAAGAAACTCTTGAATGAATTTGACTTCTTCACAAATTAAATTTTGACACTTTTCAACGTCGAAATATAAATTATAAAATGTCATTTTGCGACATGACAATGTCATGGATAATGTTAAGTTGTTGTTGATTGGCATTTCCACACTTTCATGCCACGTGTTCCTCTGTATTTTTGAGTTGTTTTGAATTAGAAATCCTTTTCGATTAGTCATAAATACAATGAAGAAGTTCTCGGTTTATTATTACAAATAAAATGATATTGACCAAAATTGTACATAAAACACCACTTTTTCTTATGAGCTATAACATTTAACGTATCCATGAACTCTATCTGCACAAAGAACGAGTAGAGCATCCTTTACTATATTAGTAAAGACAATGACAATATTTAGTAAACATAGTTATAAGGTTCCTAATCAAAAAGTAGCATAAAATCAAGTCCTAAAAACACATACATTTTCCTTTTTTATTAATCATCTATTTTTTGTCTTGTTTGAATATACCTTATATATTATATATAATATACTATAGTTTTTAAATATTTATTTTTACAAATTGCAAGATCTACCGATTCATTTTCAGTACTTCGGTAGATCCATATACTGACAATGAATTTCTGCTACCGCTACCAATCCTTTTTTGAATTCTAATGGGGGTACTGAATAGCGCTACTGATTGTATGATTTGAGTCACATGGAAGAAGTAGATTGTAAAGTGAGTGCAAAACTTCTTTTTTAGATTCTTCATTTCTGAAAAATGATTTATTTCTGTTCATCTGCATAGATGATTTTTGTCTCGAAAATGCAAAGCAACCTTTCATCTCCTCATACCATTCCGTGAAAATATGTGGGGGATCTGGTACGATTTTATCCGTCTTGCTCCACTGGACATCTCCAATTTCTACTACGGATTATGAGGCAGTAAATGAAATTTGCCAAAAGACAAACAAAATAATTATATCCGATTTTTGTTATTTTATTTATTATTTGCGTCATTATTATGTCTGTATTTTTGTTACAATTTTGTTTCCATAAGTTTTTTTCATAATTACTTTTTGTAGATAGTGCTGCTAGATTTTAGATTAGAGATCTAATTTTAAACTATAATGTTTATTAATATATTTTTATATGTAACATTTCTATATCAATAAAGTCTCTTAAAAACCTTTCATCTCCTCTGAAAATGATTTTTTTGCATTTATGGTTTGACAGAATTGCATCCGACTGTAAAAATAAGTATTATAGCATTAAAATTAGTTTATCGAACTTAGGATCTTTTTTTGTGCTTATATGGTTCGATAGAATTGCATCCGACTGGATATAAATAAACATTATAGTATTAAAATTAGTCTATCGAACCTAAGATCTTATCAATGAGATAGAACAAAAATGACCATCCTACGCCCCCAACGTTGATAGTTGAACACGCTTTAACGCACAGGGCTATCACACTCTCTCTCTTATGATTTCTCCTCAGAATCTAGATTTTCTTAAATGGATTGCATTCTTTTCCGTCAGATTATTTTTTCTTGATTATTTTTAAACTTAGCAAAACAACCTTCAATCAGTGTATATACGTATAAAAACATTTCGATAACAATCGGATCCAGTTTGCTAACAACTATTTTTATCAGCGCCAGATTTTTTCTACCGACTACAAGTTATGTTTCTTACTCTACCTAAAGTCTGAGTAAGCTCCAAGTTTTGGCGTCCATTTCCATCTAATCCACATTTGAAATCCAGAGAATTATTTCCACCCATCCCATTATGCTTAAACACAAAGCCGGCGTTGCAGAAGACCTTTGCTTCGCTGTCGTAGGTAGTAGAAACAAACTCTAAAGTAGCGTGCTCAATCAAATCTGACGGGGGAACACGGCAGTCTATGGGAAGGCATCCTCCGAGTAAATCCTTGCTTACAGACCATGTTCCGGAGGGAGAGCAACTGATTAAAAGACCCGAAGAGGACACCGAGGTAAAGCCAGCCTGGCATTCGTAAGTGACTGTGGTATTGATTGCCAGGAGGAGAGAAGAGGTGAGGAAGACACCAGGACTGCGTGTGGAATGACCGGTGGCTCATCGCAGAGAATCTGAATGCATTTAGGGAGCTCCTGTGACCATGTGCCATTGTCCAGACAATCCACATACTCTTTCCCTTGGATTTCAAAGCTGGGCTCGCAATCGTAGAACAGTCGAAGCCCCTCCACCAAAACGATGCTGTTGCCCTCTGACGGGAGAATGGGGAATCCGTGTTGGATTCTAAGGAAAAAAATATATATTCATGAGCCAGTCAGATAAATATTTGTTACATTTCACAATATATAAACATATAAGTTATACAAACCAAACCAAGGAACACAAAATCACTGCACCTGTAATACCAATATTCATTAGTATTATTTTGAAACCTTTGAAATGTAATGTTTTTCCATAAAGCCTTGGTCAGAATTTTAAAATATCAGATAGAAAAACCTTTATGTCTTATGTTATTAAAATATCTTAAGCAAGGGAAGAATTTCGTTATGTACAACTGTCTTGAAAGTAAATTAAGTGAAATGTGTTAAATCTGTAAATTGGTACTGCCACAGTTATTTCAATATTATAATAAATATTTCATCGGTATTTATTGTTTTTTTGTTCACACAGTTTAACATTATATTAAAATCACTGATTGTTCTTATTAATAGAAAATTTTAAAGAATAAAAAATTTATTTTTAAATATGAACAACGTTTATGGGTCTTTATTATCCGCATTTGCTTTATTTTTATCCATTTATAATTCACAGAATTGATATTTTTACTAAATGATTGTAATTTATGTTCTTCGTAACCCAACTTTCCTTTGATATACTTATTCTTAAAGCCCTTGCTTTTAAGTATGATTGGAATTTACATTTCCGACCAGCAATTCAATAAAAATGCTTCATCAAATATCGGATCCATTCAATAAGGTTGCTCAAAATTCTGATGGATAATAAATATAGATAATCAATTAGGGTTGTGCTGTTATTGACATAATATGTACACAAAGCTAAAAGAATGTTGAAAGCTACGATCAATCTTATCCTCAAAATGCAAAGGCTCAATTGACTACCGCTAATATTCAAATGGTTTCCAATACATTAAATAATGCAATTCAATCAAGGATTATTGGAAAAATAAGCCGTTTAAAACCCATCGAATGCTTTTAATGATAGAAAAGGAGGCCCAAAAAACAAAAGATCTGAAGATATCTAAAAACAACTCAGAGGAGGCTTGTTGCAACTATCCAAAGTATTGCCAAAAATATATAAGAAACTTTTTATCATTCTTTTGTGCAACTCGGAGCAGGAGGGAAGGTCAACAGTTTCCAATAGCAATATCTACTTCATTTTAATGAGGGGTAAGCTAGCCTCAAATGTGCTAATAAGAAATTATCCGGTATGGGCTGCATGTCAAAATATATTATGGAGTCCTACGCCAACTAACGACTTTTCCTCTACTGTAGACATTATTCACCAAAATTCCAAGGAAAAGGGCATTTTTTGGATAACATGCTACTCCCCAGAGCATGGAATTAGAAGCCTTTAGAACGGAAACTTTCACCCTCCACGATTTCAATAAAGATGTAGACAGTGATCTTAGAACGGGAAAGTTTTACTTCCCACTTCTTAGAGCAGCTAGGCTTAATATATCCCATTTAATATCCATATTAAATTAAGTACAAGACCCGGACCCAACGAGGACGCGAAGAAAATCTGCCAGGCTTTTATTCAAGAGCTACTACATCTTCTGCAAAGATGAGGGAAAAATCATGGAATCAACCAAGGTGAAAGATAGCAAAAAAATTACAGCACAATTCAAATTTTCTACAGGTTGCATCTTTTTCAACCTTCCTTGTATGGACTGCAGAAAAATCTATAATTCGATCATTCACGCTTTCGCTGATTGCCAGGCCTTGTCTTATCTTCGTTCTTTTTTACCCATAATATAAGTCATTTAGATAGCTCTGAAAATGAGGGAAAATTTATCGACCTATATCTTATTGGTGTCCCTCTAAAGGCAACAACAGTATTTCCTGAATCCAAGGCTCTGAGCTTTGCACTTGCTAGCTTTAAAGCTCACGTCGCGATGTGTCTAACCTCAATACACTCCTACGTAATGAGCCGTAAAAAAATATTTGATTCTTCTGCTGCAAGCTATGGAGCCTTTGCCCTAAAGATTCCACATTCTAAGCTAGTGACGTTATGGGACATCGCTGCGGATATCGTCAAAGTTTTTCCTCAGTGGTCCTGTCATTTTACTCTCGTTTGCGACTCATTGTAAGAAGATATAAGAGGACTTCAAATGACATCATCGATAAAAGATGTTCTTATATACTTTTTACAAAATTTGTTTCTCTTTTTCGTGTTACTCAATTCTACTAATATAATTTAGATTATGATGCTTTAATGATGTGATGGGTCTTGCTTCAGATATAAATTTCAAACTAAAATGTTTATTTATGATTGTACTATCACAATCCCTCTTGCTATTTTTATTTATTATTGTCTATCCATATTATGTTATGTATGAATTTAAATAAAAGACCCATTCAAAAAATCTTAGCCCATTCCTCTCTAAATGTATTTTGGTAATTAATGAAAGGACTGAATCATCAGAATTATGTATAAGAACTCAAAAATATAAAAATATAACTTAATATCAAGTTAATAAAAATTAAAAACTATTTTTAGATTTGTTTCAAAGTTGTTTTCAAGATGAAGACATCTTTTTATACGGATGATCATTTAAAATATAAAGGAATCTATTTTAATTCAAACTGCCTTAACTCTGAACTCCGGAGGACATATGGATATTTTACTTTATAGAGATCTCAAATCCTCACATTTTTATGAAGAAAAATAACCTACCCATCAAAAATAGTTTATTGTCGCTCGAAACATAGTCATCTAATAGATTTTCAATGCAATAATCAATATATGTAATTTTGTGTTATAGATTGGTTTATAAAAATCTATAATTAATTCAATAAATACAATACCTTTGTGGGGTTAATTGAAAAAACTGTTTGGCATTGAAAAATTGAAGGTAACCACTTAAGGATCCTCACTACGAAATAAATTACAGCAAATGTCGATGTGAATGAATTGAATAATTTCCTTCATTGATATATATCGAAAATATATTATGTAAAATCATTTTGAATACTTGTGGGTTTTTACAGTATACAATATGTATGAATACAATTTTCAATAAAGCTATTGTCAAAGTACTGTTGAAGGAAATGAAAGTTAATTGCATTTTGGAATCTATAAATTATTTGTTTACGACCACATAATGCAAAATCGTACAAAGTCCATGAACTTTTATCAAAATATAAATACTTGTTATAATTTTCTTAGTAATCGAAAAAATTTATATGTTGAATAATTTGTCTTAAGTTTTATCTCTGTAAATACGCTCCAAAAATATGCTTAAAATTCAATAATCAAACTTCATTATTTGGTTATGAATCAACAACAATCAGATATACAGCATTTTTTTATTTTTTTTCTTGATTGTTTTGTAAGCAATTCCCTAGTAGTAGTATAATTTCAGAATATTTAAATCATGTAAATATCGGTATTAAGACATCATATGTGCAAACTGAGTTCTATGTAATATATGTTTTTATTGCAATTTAGAGTTTTTTCACATGGTGATAATTGAACATGTTTTTCGTACATATATATTTTTGGGAGTGCAATAACCATGTTCGCGTCGCTTCGGGGAAGTCTTCCAATATGAAACTCAAAGAAAACATCCATGACACCTTTTAACCAAACCATCTCTTAAAGTTGTTTTAAATGTTTAGTATAATTTAATGTTTTATTTGTTGTGCCAGTTGTAAGTTTTTATAACTTTTATGATCATATTTATAATTCATTGAAATATACCTCGCCTTTGGGGTAGAGGAATAACGGGTTGCTGGATTAAATTTCAGTTTCCGTGACCCCAAAACTCCATTGGGTCTACAATAGAAAAAAAACCATGTTCGTTAAGGCATGTTCAACTCTCAATGTTGGGGGTGCAACTTCGACTCCCGAGAAGGAATGGTCATTTTTGGTCCACCTCATTCATCAGGTCCAAGGTTCGAAAGACTAATTGTAATGTTATAATGCTTATTTATATCCAGTCGGATACTGCAATTCTATCGAACCATATAGGTACCAATTATATATATATATATATATATATATATATATATATGTTGACAAGTTATAAACCCCTATATATATATATATATATATATTATATATATATATATTTATATATAATGTTCACAAGTTATAAAAAACTCCAAAAACATAACATATAAACAAAACTAATAAACATTTTAAACTTTTGTTTGTAAGAGCAAAAATATAGTTTCACAATTTTCTTTATATGGCTTAAATATCTTGGGTTTTTATCCAACTGAAATTAACCAAGTCGATGGCGTAGTTCCATCAAGACTCGCTTTGATGGTTTTTTTTCCTCTTCTTTTTTCCTACGAACCAATCACGTTGCAAAAAGATTAAACTTTTATTTAACCTTATATATGTATTTATATATATCAGGTTTGTTGATCGGAGTTCTTTCTGATCGGCGATCAATAGCGATATCGCGATATTTGATCGCTGATCGGAGTATCGTAAAAGGTCATGATCTTTATATCTTTTGATCGTAAGAAAATCAATATAAAATAGGGATCCGATAAATTTGTATAAAATAACTAAAAAAGAGAAAATGTTTGTAATAAGGATTTTTGAGACAAACCCTACATTTCTTAAAACTTAACTAGCTGTCACATTGACCAAAATCCATTCCCACGACTAATATTTGTTTAGAAAACATAAAATACAGACAACCACTAATGGAAAAAGCCAGTGTGTGCTATCCTTATATATTTTTTGTCCTAAAATATATAGACATGTGTCTATGGAGAAGTCATTGTTTCTCCGATGAAGTGAGGGGTAAATTTTCTCGCCTTTTCATCGCTCCCACCACCACTAGATGGAACAGTGTCTTTGATATTGTTAAGAGGGCGAAATAACTCAGGGAGGAAAATCGAACTGCCTTCAATTCTCTGCTCGCCGGTGCCAACCTCCCTGTTCTAACCGACAGAGACATTATATTCATGGAGGAGTGGTTGCATGTAATGTAACACCTAGCCGCCGCCCTTGATGTGCCTCAGGGAGACAAAGGGATATTTTTGGGCCATTTGCTACCTACGATCACCTATCTGAAGTTGTATCTTAACGAGGAGAGGGACAACGTTAAAAAATGCAAACCCTTAGTTCATGCCTTGGTAACTGGGATTGAAAAACGGTTTGGATGTTATTTTGAAATGAGGGAGATGTTGGTTGCCTCAGCTTATCTCCCTCAATTCAAGTAACATTTCTCAATGAAGAAATTCAACAAAGAGCCAAAAGATTTCTTCTTGAAGAGGCTGCCTCGTTTAATGACCAGTTATCTAGCCAGCTGGCTCAAGACGTTGAGCAAGAATGTATTTTTTTTTCTAAATGTCGTAAAAAGGTTGACACCGCTAAACAAGAAGTAGAAGAAGGTACTTGGCTGATGACTCGTAAGGGCTGGACATGATATTAACCTACCGGAGGGTGAAAAGGTATTCATAAATATAATGTCGTGCTTCACAATAGTTCAAGCAGCAAACGCATGTTCTCCAAGGCCAAGCGGATTCTGAGGCGGACTAGGCAGAGACTGGGGACAAAAAAATTGAGAAGCAACTTTTACTTATGTCTAATACAGAGACAAAGGAAAAATGATCTGTGCAAACTTTATATTTTTTCTATATGTACTTGATTTTTGATATAGTCGGATATTGTAAATAAAGAACATTATTAAACAAGGTGTGTCAATTGCTCATTTAACAAGGTATGCTTATATCGGTATAATACTTAAATTATCTGGGGGTAAATTTTGGTGGGTGCTTTGGACTGTCATATAAGATGAATACTTATAAAGGTTTGACTGTATATACATTTAAATTTTTACTTAGAATTAGTATTACATATGTAATTTTTTTGTTGATCGCAATTAAATTGATCGGATCGCTGATCGGAAAAATTCCTGATCGTTATATCGCTATATCGTAAATAATTTCTGATTGCTATTTTTGATCGGATCGCTTTTTTTCCTGATCGCTCACAAGCCTGTATAAATATATATATATATATATATATATATATATATATATGTTGTTTCTATTTTATATCTTATGAATTAAAATATTATTTTGATAAAATCTATATGCTAACTTCAGATTGAGTCGTTTACTAATCATTAAATTGATAACTTTTAATTTGCTTAAAATTCTTTTGCCTATTTGGTTAAAATAATTAACCAAATTATTTCATAAGTTGCTTTATAAATTTTGGAATCATATCCACTTTGTGTATCAACACTATTATATATTATATTTTTTGACTTATTCGACTGAAGTGTTGTTTACAGTGGCTTGACAAAATAACTCACTCTTGAGCATTTTTAAATTGATTATTTTTCACAATATTTTATTGAATTATTAAGACATGAGTGCATTCATAAACATCAGTCTTAAAAAGTATTGATGTACAGATACTGTCATTCATTTCGTTTATAATGTTGAGAGGTTACAGTTTTTAACACTAGAATGATCGTGAAGATATAGTGGTGATATCAACATGATTATAGTGTCTTCTGTATTTTTTTAATTTATAATTTTAGCAACCAATTAATACGAAATAAATAATGAGAACCAAAAACTTATAGAAATTTAATTGTATTAAAAATATTCATTATATTTAAAAATGTCTTGATTAAAATTCGAGGATAATTATTAATGTTATTAGGCAATTGCGCACATTTTCAGCAACTGACGTTTGTACGTGTAAATGCAATGTGCAAGTGAAACGTTTAATTTTTACATTTATGGCAGATTGTACGGATCAGATGTCATTTTTGTGAGCAATAAAAAGTACTACTTTAATATTCGAAAGTTGTGATTAATTGGTTTCAGCCATCTCTGGTTTATTTATTTATTCAAGTTCTTTGATTAATTTGATAATAAATTTTGAGACATGATACCCTTTGGGACCACTTTGAAATTGATATAAAATGTTTAGGTGTTTACTGAATAAATTTTTGGCAATTTTTTGTAAATGCAAAAAAAGTGTTTGTTATATCTTTGTGATTGCGAATCATCCAACCTTTTGTTGAAGATATTTTCTTGATTTAGAGATGCGAAGAAGTTTTCTGTCGTTCCATCAGCTATTTTAATAAACACTCAAATGTAGATCTTTACATGTTCTAATAATCAAAAAATCCATTCATATTATTTTTTTTATTATGTATGGCCAACCAAAGTTGAAAAATGGACAAATAATTTTATTGAGAAAAACTTATCATCAACTGTATTTATTGAATTTGGGGCTGTAACTTGATATGTTATTTTCTATATAAATAAATATAGTTAATTATGATTTTACTTACTTGGGAATTTCTGAGCACTTTTTATAAACACAGATGGGAAAGTTCTGAGTCCAGTGGCCTCCAAAGCCACACTCTAATTGAGCCTCTCCCTCGATCCGAAACCCATCGTCACAAGCAAACAATAGCTGATCCCCACCTCGAATCTACTCCTATTGGCCTCAAGGATGAATCCATTTCTTTGAATCGATCCGTTGGGAAACTCCGTGGATTTCTTAAAGCGACAACCACTTCCTTGACATTTCTTGCCGTTTGTACATGAAGAATTATATGATTTAATAGAGTCCATGGTCTTTGTATCTGAAATAGAAGAAGTTATTTAAAGTACTTTAAAAATGTATTAATACTATACCGTTTGAAAGGCACTTTGGAGGATCCGTTGACCATTCTCCAAAATACCCACAATGGCTGATTTGGCTGCCGTGTAGTTTGTAGCCGTCCTGACATGAAAATGTAGCAACATTCTCTAAAAAAATAACCAAAATATTTTAGTTTGGTTTTGAATGACGTAAAAAGATACTCATTCACCTTTTCTGTTTAATTTGACTGCTAGTGGTAAATTTGGCGTGAAGTGGGAACACTCTTGACGATCAGGCAGCACGGTTATCTAGTAAATATAAGTATTGGTGTAGATTATATAAATATATATGTATATACGAGTATATATAGGTAGATAACATATATATCGTTTATCAGTCATTTTGTCGCACGCAGCAATTACTAGTTACACAACTATACTTACATTAAGCGATCCTCGAATTTCTTGTCGGAATTGATTCCATGAAATAATCGGCATTGGGCTGGCAATGTGATTGCTCATATAGAGCTCAATTATTTGATTTTGCGTGAGGGTGTCTTCATTCCAAATTGAAAATGAAGAAATTTTACCCTGAAACGACTCCGCCTGAGAGAAATTTCCTCCAAAGGAATCCTGTTCTTGTCCCAGAACAAATATACCATTGCCTAATTAGAGAAAGACAAATATACTTGTACTTATGCGCTTTACCAAGTGAAAGTTACTAAGAAAAGCACATTTTTTTTTGAGAAATATGTAATGATCAAAGATTCCTAATTTCATTTTCTAAGAATTTGATGATACAAAAATGCATTTTCTTGGGCCATCAAGTAAAATACTTATTGTATATGAAGAGTAGGAGGGAAAAAACTCTTCATAAATGAAATCTTATATCTTTCATAAATTTGTCAATCAGTTTATAATAATAGGTTCCATATTCATGCGAATATATCCTTATTAGGATATGTGAAAATTATATGTAGATTGTTTGTTTGTTTTTAACCTAACCTAAAGTCTACAATTTCCTTATTGGATATATTTTCATTAACTTTTGCTGATAGAAGAATGATTAAAACTCCAATTCTTTTAATAATATAGAAGAGTCGTAGGTTCGATAATATGCTTAAGCGCTTAATATCGGAGAGGTAATCAGTATTTTTTAAATCTTTGTTTCTAAAAGGAGAAAATAATTAAATTCGAATATAAATAAAACTAAATGAATATTATATAATTTTATGGTTAAAGATTTAGAATGATGCATAAAAAAGCACGATATACTAATAAAAATACATTTAATCCTGTATTAAAGTCATCTATCTTAAGGGGCCATTCGACACACGACACAAGAATAAAATAGTACTAAAAGCTTATGCTTTTAGCGGCTAACTCTCCCTCTCTCTCTCTTTCTGTAACAGTCATTTTTGGGGGGCTTCTTCAAGTGATTGCTAAATAAAGGTTTGACTGTGTTTCTATTTTTTTTTGCCTATATGGTTCGATAGAATTGCATCCGAAAGGATATAAATAAACACTATAGCATTAAAATTAGTCTATCAAACCGTGGATCTTATCAATGAGGTAGACCAAAAATGACCATCCCTCTCGGGATACGAACCTGCGCCCCCGACATTGAGAGTTGAACACTTTTTTTTTGCTGATTGGATTTGATTGAATGGAATTTTTGTTGATTTGTTAATAAGTTTTAAGCGTAGAAGTTATTCCATTGAATGTATTATCTATTCAATCGAGTTAGATGTAAATTGATTCTGCGTCTTCAATATGGAGAGTTCCCTGGTATCATTCTAATGGGTATTGATTTTTTTATTGCATTTGCTTCAAGAACATTATTTAAAATTATGATAAATCACTGTTTGAAGTGACGTATTGCCTTTTTTATCAAATAAAAAAGGTGTTTGAAAAGAAGGGATGAAGGATATAAGAGGCTTGGATAAAAAAGGAAAATAATGTCATTCGAAACGGTCAAAATATATGCATTTGAGTGGAGTAGACCTAAATATTGTCCAAACATTTATAAATACAAAAAACTAGTTTTTTAATTATTCAATGGAGATGGGAGATATTGTTTGGATAATTTTGGGATGTATTCCACTTCATGAATACATGACCATCATGTGCTTTGACCGTTATCCCGTCTGTCATTATTTTTTACAATATTTTCCCTCTGATTATTTCCAAAGCTAATATCATAAAGAACTTGTGGACTAGCATAATATTTTCATTATCTCAATGACTCATCTTTGAAGACAATTAAGCCTTTTCCCGTTTAACCTTTTTGAATACCTTCAATCGTCTTGTTCTTAGCCAGACCATGGCCGTAATCCATGAGCACAGCATTCTTGTATATTCTCCAGGTGCCGGATGGGAGTGAGGACCAGAGACCGCAAATGAAGTTCCATTTTCCATCGTTGGCGACAATGTCTGTGACGACTTTCTCTCCTATGATATTAGGAAATGATGTTAATAAATCAAATTTTAAGGCTTATTTTACGGATTGCAATTTGTTATTTCCCATCAGACGCAATTATTATTAATAAAGTATATGCACTTTTTATAGATAATGTATTTTTAGGAAAAAAATTGTCAGTTGAATGAGGATATAATATATTATAGACAATTTAAAAAAAATTGAACTACTATTCATTTTACGTTTAGACAATTCAAAGAAGATAAAGTGAATAGTAAAAATTAAGAGACATCCTTTTGGTATCAATTTTATATTGAAATATAATATAATTGGCTTTGCCTCGGATTTTCTAGGAAGGTCTTTGACCTACATTTTCTTGGCACCTCAACTTATCCATTGAAAAGTTGATCAATAACTAACTAAGGGCGAGTCAGATGACCATACAAACAAATGAATTTATCGGTTTTTAGTATAAGGTTGGAAACAAAGTTCGTAGAGTGTTTATATTTTATATTTTTTCACACAAATTTCTTTTTTGTTTCGTGTTTTTTTTGTCGAAAGATGGGAGGAGGTCGTCAAAAGTAATGGAGAATACATCATTGATTATTTATTGTTAAAGTTATTGTTATTCTTCAAATAAGTATTTCTAATAAAAGCTCTACGAGCTTAGTTTCCAACCAATTATATATTTTTTCTTGAAATGACTACCCACTTTAAAATATTCCTTAGTACCACAAGAAATTATCAAGAAATCGTATATATTGTCATTGATGTTTTTTTAATCGATCATTTAATTGTATTATTAGTTTATCGATATTTAGGTCTTTTAGTAAGAAAATACTTTGAAACTAAAATATTTATTATATAATGTTTTTAACATAATTTTCCTTTTTTTTTTGTTGCCTATATGGTTCGATAGAATTGCATCCGATAGGATATAGATAAGCATTATAGCGTTAAAATTAGTCTATCGAACCTAGGATCTTATCAATGAGGTAGACCAAAAATGACCATCCCTTCTCGGGATTCGAACCTGCGCCCCCAACATTGAGAGTTTAAAACGCCTTAACAAGCACAGCTATCGAGCTCCCTTTTCCTATTTTATATTTGGTTTTTATTTTTAAATTCAAGAAACATACAGACCTTATCGAAGGTCGAAGGGAAAATAATCGTAAACAAGTTTTTTTCTACATAAATAAACGTATAGAAAACAAATTTCCATGAATAACCAAATATTCCGACACGCACATATTGATCTCAAAGTCATCCATAGATTTAAACAAAGTATAATTAGGCAATTTCAGAAATCACAGAATACCATTTGGTGAAAAATCACTAAAACACTCCCTGAACCCTCAAAACTATTAATTGAAAAATTTATCAAGATCTTATGACTCATTTGAAGCATACAAGGAAACGAAACGACAAACAAACATTTCTTATTTTATCAGTTTGATAAGCTTTCTTTATAATCATAAATACGAATTCGTGAATATTTTAGGTAACTTTTAAACAGAAAATTTAAACTATAATATATATTTATTTTTGTTGTACGCAACTGTTCAAAAGAGTTTTTATTTTGCTCTTTTTGTTTGTTATATTAGTGTATTTTTATTTAATACACTGTATTACTGTAACGTACATATATTTATGACAAAAATAATAAATATATAAGACCAGTTTTAGCAAACCTTGTTGAGTAAATATTTTGACATGAAATGGTTCAAAGAATAAGGCATCATTTCCTTCAAAAATGCATTTTTAAATGCTCAAATTGGATAAACTAATTTTCTTTACAAAAATAAAGTTTTGAATTTCTACCTTATAACTTTTGAACCCAATACTTTGATTGAATTTCTTATTAAATTATTTGAAATCTGGTTTTCATCAATAAGTTATCAATGAGGTAATACTTACGAGTCCTTATAATATATTTGTATTTTGACCTGTTACCTAAAACCAAACTCAATGAGGATAGAAAACACACACACACACACATATATATATATATATATATTATATATATATATATATATATATATATATATATATATATATATATATATATATACATATATGATTATTGATATGACGCAATGATTGGAGAATATCCTAAAAGCCTAAATAGTTTTATATCATCTTCTCAAGTAGATCCAACATTAAAATGTTAAAAAACTTAAATATATTTTATTGACATTACTTTAATGACAAAATTTAAATCCAAATATTATTTACCTTATTTCTTGATAAACCTAGACTCAATCAAGCCCTGTTTACGTGTTCATTTGCCCGTGCAAAGATCTATCTATTGTTCATTAAGGAAAATACTGCGTGAAAGTTCTATGTATGTCTCTAATGAGAAACTCTTCACTAATTTATGGATGCTTGTCTATGGAAAATTAAGGAAGGATTCTAATAGCATATCTACGATTTTTATATATTTTTGCTTTCTTTTAAGGAATATCTTTTTAAATGCTTAGTTTTAATTAAAGGATTGGAAATTCAATAGTAATTTGCAATAAAAAACTTCTAAATTCATTGAAATGGGTTATAATCACATGTATATTTTCCTTGACATCAAATGTGTTGAAAAAATTATTTTTTTAAGTTAATCTTTTTTCCTGACGTTAAAGTTAATTTTAATATAACTGATTGACTCCTCATCATTGGAATAAAAAAATAGGTGCTTTGCCAAATAGAAAAACAGGAGTGGAGAGTTGAATTTTTTCCCATGCCGATATAGATCAAAAATTAGACAGTTTTATGTAAGATCACTTTAAAATATTATATAAATTATATCAATATTTTAATCCTGAGCTAGTAATAAGTAAAAAAAGCATTTTTTTATACCATAATTTTTAGAAGATAAATTTTTAAAATGCTTTTTAGTGTTTTAATCATCTCGCTTTCTTAAACAACATGTCAGCTGTCGAAACTTTATATTTTTCCCTTCTATAAACAATATAGATTTATATAGTATCGTTCATTCATTGGATGTTGACTAAGCCAATCCTGACTCTTTTTCAATAGTGACTGAGTAACGCCACACCTATCCTTGCTCCTCTTCTGGATCGGTTTGGGAGTCTCAGAGTCAATAAAGGATATCAGTGCCTTCATCAACACCTAATCAAATAGTGGCTTGTATCAATATAAACTTGCCCTGGATAGGAGCGTAAAAATGACCTCATCTCTTGTCACGTTACAAATATTCTTAGAGACGGATTTGATTCCCACCAAAACATAATCGGAATTAAACTGTGAAACAATAGGTTTACAAATTAAACTTTCATTGTATTTATAGTCTAAAGAGGCCTTTTTTGCCATAAAAATATTTGTGTAAAGATCATTAAATATACCCAACCTCTGAGAAAAGCGCGTCAATTTTGCCAATACAATTACTTTTAAAAGCCCAATATCGTCTTAAATAACAAAAATACATATATACGACTTTTGAAAGATTCAAATCTTAACCAAAACATTAGATATATCAAGTAGATCATTATAGTACAGTTTTTTAAAAGTTCGTTTCTAATATAAAAAAGCATTCAAAAATATAGTGCGATTTTTTCCGTAAAAAATGCGCTATAATTTTAAGTCATAGTAAAAATGTCACCTTGATTTTTGAAAGATTCAAATCTTAACCAAAACATTAGATTAAATGATCAGATCATTGAAGTACGTTTTTTGTTGTTGTAAAAAAGTACATTTATAATATGAGCAAAGCATTCAAAATATATAACGCTTTTTATCGTAAAAAAACGTTCTATAATTTTGAATCGTTGTAAAAAGATTGTTTTGTTGCAAAAAAACGACAGCTAATTCTGATAAATTTTTCTACTAGGTTTTGGGCAATAATTGAAATCAAGAATAATCTTAGGCTCAACTATGTTCACACAATAAAACAGCAGTTGAGAAGAAATAGGACTACTACAATACTCTCTTACAAAAGTAAATCATCAGATCAATATTGTTTGAGTGTGCATCAATTTCATTTTCCATTCAGAAAATACATTATGATATCCTTTTTCGTAATCCCTAAAGTCAATAATTATAATATATTCTTCCATCATTTTTCCTTGATTGTAAAAACGGTATCCCGTGCACAAGTAAATATTTTTATAGTTTACAAATAAACTAACATAATGAAATATTTATTACCTCTTCATTTGCATAAGACCTTAGATATATTATTGTTGTTACCGAGCATATACTTAATAAACTGATAGATACAATAGTCCAAACGTATGTATATGAGAATATTCTTTTTCTTGAAGCGTCACTGCAAAACGAATCAAGTATTTCCCATCATGGCCATAGCATCTTTTAAAGATAATGAAAGAGTTTTGGAAATTTGACTAAAAATATTTTATTTAATTTTAATGTGGAAAAATGTATATTTAAGTAGATAATATTTATTTGATTTTAGTATTGTTAAATTTGATGCTATAATTTTAGAATACAATGTATATTTATGTATTATAATACACAATCACTTGAGGGAAAACATAATAACAAAAGATATTTTATATCCAGCAATTGAATAATACCTTATATACATATATATATACCATATATTTATGCACATACATACGTACACACATATAATATATATATATATATATATATATATATATATATATATATATATATATATATATATATATATATATATATATATATGTGTGTGTGTGTGTGTGTATAATACAGGGGCGGAGTGGCGAGCAGGAGTGCCGGGACTATTCCCGGTGGGCCACTGACCTCAAAAAACATAAACGGCCTTTGACAGCCTCCCAATGGTTTATTGGGGCTTGTAAAAGACCGGCGAGGGTATAATTGTCCCGGTGGATAGTCTTCCCCCTCCGTTTTTGTATATATATGTTTATATATATAAAGTAATATTTATTTTTAATACAAAAATAAACATTATCCATTACTTTTCGAATCAGAATCTAAAAGTTTATTTTAGGACCATTTCATAAAGACTTAATTATGTTTAAGTAAAAGATAATAATACTAAGATTATCTCTATGTAACAATATAAAGTTTATGGCTGTTTATATTTATTTAATTTATTAATCATATATGACAATATTGGATTTGTTTTAAATGTGTTTGAAGTATATAAAATCTGTATTATTGTTT
This sequence comes from Caligus rogercresseyi, assembly GCA_013387185.1. NCBI lineage: Eukaryota > Metazoa > Arthropoda > Copepoda > Siphonostomatoida > Caligidae > Caligus > Caligus rogercresseyi. Next base: position 5,046,501 of record CP045895.1, on the reverse strand, counting down.
ATAACGGATCAAACTGATGCAAAATAATTAGAACACTATCATAAAAGAACAAACAAAATACATCTAATGATAGGAAAACTAATAGAAGAAGTTATGACAATATAAATACATCTTAATGTTTGGAATTAGAGTTTTTGTATCTTTTCTGAAGGAATTCTACAATATAACAAATGTATTTTGTTAAAGCAAATAATATAGTGTCCAAATTTTTTATTTATATCAATGTCACTTTAAATTATGTATTAGTGGATTGTCTTGTCAAAATATTCATTGTTAGAATGTTTTGGGTTGTTTTGATTTATTTTCTATTTCTAAGAAACGAATTCAAAAGAGTAGTTTTTAATGAAACGATCAGGATTCGAATATATAATCGATGAGTCCAAAAACTCAGAGTCCACCAAGAAAACTTGATTAGAACAGATAAAGTAAAAATATTACATATGGTTTTAGCATTCTAACATATTACAACGATACTAATATATGTATGAATGTATTAATTATGGGATTAAATATATATATGTATTTGGTGTCAATTTTACATTAAGTTGAGAACTACCAAAAATATATGATAAAATTAATTAGAATAAACTTATATGTATATATATATATATATATACACAGGGTGGGAAGATCAAATCCGGCGTTTTTCTTCTCTCAACTTAAAATTAACATAAAATCGTTAATTTCTGTTTAATTTTATTTATTTAGACATTAAAATTATTGTACAGATGTGTAGATTCTGCTTATTTAATCAATCCGCCTTCTGCGTCGATGACGCGCTGGATCCTCAAGCGGAAGGAGAAGTAGGCCTTGGCCACCAGGGCCATGTCCAACTTCCTGGTCTACTTCATTATGGAGTTCATCTTGGTGGCCTTGGTGTTGTGAGCCAGTCGGTTGGAGTGCCGCTAAAGGTAGCCCCAGAAAAAAAAGTCCATAGGATTCAAATCGGAGGATCTAGGGGGCCAGTGGGTCTTGTTCTTCTGCGTCAACAGGTGGCCAACCTTGAGTTTGTAGCTGTGACAACGCAAATCCTCATTCATACAGGCCAACAAAGTTACGTGAGAAACGTCCAGCTCCTTGGCGACATCCCTGATGGACCTGCTGGGTCTGACACCCTCCTGATGAAGTCGGGGGTTCTGCCCTTGCGGGCACTTCTGGAAGGCCTGAAGGCCCTATCGACGACAGCACAAGGGTCCATGGTATCCTTCAGCTGCTGCCTGAGCTCAGCAACTCTTCTTCTGTCGATCCCGAGCAGCTCAGAGACCTGGGTGTTGCTGATGGTGTTGCCCTTTATACAAAGAATCTGGATAACGGCTCTCTTGCGTCCTTGATCGTTCCAGATAACAGGCTGTAGATTTCCATATGCAGCCATGACGATGATAACATTCAAATGAAATGATCTTTCATATGATGGTTCTCTACTAAAAAACCAGCTGCGCGGATCGGATGACGTCATCCTTGTTAAAGGATGTCCTGAAACCCCGCCGGATTTGATCTTACCACCCTGTATATATATATACATATATATATATATATATATATATAAATCAATATTTTTTTTTAACTTTCAGACCTTTTTCTGTTACCTATCTTTATTAACAAAAGCAAAAAATTGTAAATGTTCTTCTTCCTTTTTACAACTTGTTTACATACCAATCGTGCAATAACAAATGATCACCATAGAGTTTGCCATTGATGTCACCACAGTAATTTTGTGCTGGTACATTGGAGTTATATTATATATTATTCTATAAAATACTCTTCAAATATATCAAAATTCTATACAAAGAGGAATGGCGTGAATTGTTTTACTTCAATCCTCCAAACAATTGACATCATTTCAATGCAGCAATACTGATAAATATCCATATTGCTGCAGATGGTTTGAATTATATGTACACAAAAACGAATATTTTTTTATAAGCTACATGAAATTATGAAGTAACCCTTTACTATGTACATCTTTTTAGAGTATTAAATAGTCTGCAATCATATTTCATGTGCAAATAAATGTCTCATTTGTTTAATTGCCCCGCCTAATCCTTTAAACCTTCACCCAAGTAGCAAAAATACGAATATCATTGTAGAACAATAAAAGATAACATTTATATCTTCTATGGTCAGCAAAAAAATAATTTAGCTCGTCATTACCCTTAGAGCTTATATCTGTTTGTCCTTTTGACTGGTGGCCTCTTACCCTTAATTGAGAGGACAAATCCATTGTAGTCCGTAAGGGTGAGTTCATTGTCCTCAGAGGGCACGGCGTAGCTAAAAGGTGTTCCGTAATTATTCCGATCATCTGTTTGCATCCAAAAGCAAAAGGTGAACTATTGGAATGAGAAAAATTTAAAATATATATTTATATATATATATAAAGTATTCGATACTTTTTATTAGGGGTTTATGGCTATAGCATACTCTTTTTATATAATTAGTTTGTTATTATTTTATAAAATGTCCATAATATTGTTCATTGATCAGTTAATACGCTTGTAAATTTAAATCAATGAATATTTACGGCTATTATCAAACGACGATCTCAAACAGTGGTGTTCTCTTTTGCCCTGTAAACTTACTCGATCGTTTTTATCGCATGTTAACGTATATAGTATGCATTTAGGAATTAAAGTATTTATTTAGTAATACATGTATTGTTGCAAATGAATAATCATCTTTATAATATAATAAGATCCTTTAATGGCATTCGTAATATTATGTGTTTATTTCTTTGATGAAAAACGTGGACCACAATTATGGATAGTGGAAAAAATCGCTTAGTTCATTTTTAAAAAGTCTTGCACAAGTAAACGCTACAATATTAGAACTATATAACAAGCGTTAGTTTCAAGGATTAAACTAATGGATAGATCAAAAGTATGAATAAAATCAAAAGTTGAATCCAGCCACATAAATCGAAATTATAGGCATTTGAGGATATTATAATATTTGGAATAAATGAATTAAAATGCCGCTGAAAATCACTGACATTCAAAAATATTCTTTAAAAACTGCTATCACATATAAATAATTGATTTTTCTAATATCTTATATTCTTAAAATATCTACAGCCCCTAAAGCAAAAAAATTCAAAAAGTAAATTTCTTCGACAGACACATATGTTATAATAATAAGGGAAGTGTTAAGAATCAACAAACAAAGGAAGCTTTCTGTAAGGGACAAAATATTAAATTCCTTTTACTTTTAAGAAATACTTTGATCCACACTTCATATATGTACAGTGAAGTATTTTTTAAGGGTTGTTATATTTGAAAAAATGTATATTCTATTGTGTGGAGTAAAAATTCTTTTCGATGGAAAATTTAAAAAAGTTTATAAATCTAATTGTTTTTCCTCATGGAGAGTATCTTATTGTTTAATGGAATAATCTTAACATAATATATAAAATAAAGGAAGATAAAATTATGACAGGATATTATATGATATTGCAAGAAATAATATAATCTGGAATATGAACTATTTCAGGCTGTATATTTCCTGGATATGGTTTTGTTGTTATATTACCCGGAAGAATAACATTTTTGTAGTTCTTGCAAACTCTCCAATATATATATATATTTTTGCCTTATAATTTTTTAGTTTATTAATATTTTTCAAAATGGTGAATCACTTATTCTTTGATATGTCTGTTTGTTTATATTTATTACTATCACCCACGATAGACATACACACGAAAACGCACATAAACACTAAATATTCTTTGATATGATCAAAAAAAAAAACCATTCATTTTCCCCCAGAATATGAGCATTTTTGTTTCGTTAAATTAATATAAGTAGGTAATATTGGCCATTCAAAGAATCTGTAACTGAAATAGATGAAGCCTATTAGACAATATACTTGAGGATGTTTTAAAGGATGATATTCTTATCTGTGAATTGATGTTCGTAATATATTAGGTAATATATGAGGAGTCTATTCAAAGGACTTGCAAATGGCATGGATAAAGGACCATGAGATTGTGATTTAAGCATGATATTCTTATCTCTAAATTGATGTACTCACCTCAATAGCCGGTGGTAATGATTCGTCTTTTTCCAAAAGGTTTTTATTTTTATTATTCCTTAATTTGCATCAATCATATTGGAGAAAGGGGTACCTTCTACTTTTGCACACTCATACAAGAACTTCAATAAATAATCTTATGAGTTCTGCTTTTGATAATATCCCATTGAGAAAAAACCATCAAAGAAATTGGCTTGTGTGCGAAAAATTGTCGTTCGTCATTCACCAAAAGTTGTCGTTCATCGTTAATCTTAAATTAAATTATTTGTCGTCCGTCATTAAAAAAAAATTGATGATGTTTTAGAAAGGAACTTTTTCCCCATCATTTTGAACAAAAGTGATGACGTTTTTGTTACAAAGGACAATTTTTTTGTTTTTTGGCCCCAAAAACGAACAACGAACCTTATTTTTTTTTGTTGTCGTACATTTACAAAAATTAATCGAAAAACAACAAAAAATATAAATATATATAATATATTTGTAATAAGATTTTTTATTTAGAGTATGCCCACTATAAAAAGAAATAATTCCTCTAAATAAAATACTGGCGTCAAGCTGTGTATACATTTTAATAGTAAAAAGTATATTTTCTGTTATTTTGCTTCTATGATGTTGATAAACATTCACATATACATCACACAGTGGGGGGGGGGCAGCTATTTTAGTTTGTTTCACATCATAAAAGAACCTTTTCAGTCGCCATTTTTTTCCAGTAATTAATGATTAAATAGCCCCTTGAATAATATTTTTGCTTATATTTAAATATATTAATTTAATACATGAAAGCCAAGAATTCGATATCTAATAATATATTAAAATATTGCCGTTTATCATATGTAATAAAGAAAAATATTTATATTTTTACAACAGATATTCATAAAATTTCTAAACAAATCTCTCATAGAATTTGAATCAACGTAATCGGAACAGAGGTCAGAAAAAGTTATCATATGAACGAAAGAGAAAACAAAGAGAAGCACAGATAAAGTTATAAAATAGTTGATATTATTTTATCGGCAAAAGTAAGGATGAGATCATTTAAACATTAGTTTCATATTCTCAAAATCTCATATTTTTCCTTGAGCTTTTTATTTATCAAGTCTCATATTTTGGTATGGGCGCGTTAAAAATTGTCCCTAATATATTAGTTCTATTGGGATATAATGTGTTAGCTAACCTTATTTATACATTATATATTCAAAGATCACAGCTTATGTCATCCTGATAATTTAACTAATTGAAACTTTGGCTTACAGTGAAAATACTTGTTTTAAGACTTACTTATAGTAATTTCAAAGAATTTGAAGAGGGATAATTAAGTATTTGAAAGAAAGTTCCGTAATAAATTTAAAAGAATCTAATAACCAAACAATTTTGTTATAAATTATTCTTGGAAAATGAAAAATATAATTTCAGTTTTTGTGCCTATATGGTTCGATATAATTACATCCGACTAAGCATTATACTAGCGTTGAAATCTATCAAACCTAGGATCTGATCAATGAGGTAGACCAAAAATGACCATTCCTTCTCGGGAGTCGAACGTGCGCCCCCAACATTGAGTGTTGAGCACGCCTTAATGCACACGGCTATCACACTCCCTCTTATGATTTTCCCCTCAGAATCTGATTTCTCTAAAACTGATTGCACTTTCTACCTGAGATGATTTTTTCTTGATTATTTTTTAATTTAGCAAAACAAGCGTCAATCAGTATATATATATGTATAAAAACATATAGATACCAATTGGATCCAGTTTGCTAACAACTATTTTTATTGGCAGCAGATTTTTTCTAACGACTCCTAGTATTGTTTTTACTCTACCTAAACCTGAGTAGCCCAAGTTTTGGCGTCCATTTTCCATCTAATCCACATTTGAAGTCCAGAGAATGATGACATTGAGAGTTGAACACGCCTTAACACATGTGGCTATCGTTATCGTTTTTTCGCAGCTTACGCCCAATTGATGAAACTAATAATTTGCTTCAATTGTAAACTCGATCTAAGCAAATGTGGACTCGGAGATTTCTTCCAGTCGGACTCATTTATAAGATCGAGAAACACATGTGGAATAAAATATAATTGTAGATTATAAATGCAAACACAAAGAAGTTTCCAAAATAAATAAATCTTATTGGAGTATTAACTTTTCATATATTTTTCAAGCATAATGTTTTCTTTTTCTCTTAAATTTATTTTAATTTAATTCTTATAATCCAAACAAACCCACAACAAACAACGAAAGGCCGAAAAGAACTAAATAGACATGAACATAGAGAGTTTTTCATAAAACAATTGAAAGAGAGAGATAGTAGAAGGATGTTGTCAAAGCCAAAAGGATAAAATTCGGAGATATTTTAGATTTTAGAAGACTTGCAAATATTTACCCTTTCTCACCTTTTTAGACAAATAAGAGAAAATAAAGCCTAAATGTTATAATCCTTTACTTACAATTAAATATTGGGATGAAGATTCAATATTTTCATTTCGTTAAGCATCGAAAGAGTTCATATATATGTCCTATATCTACGAATAGTTTTTCAATCATGACGGTTCGATCCCTGCAACAAAGGATTTCATAGTCTTATTTTAGCATCGAAAAGTGCAAGGAAATATTCTATTCAATGCCTCAGTTGTCAACTAAGAAGCATGGATGTAGGTGAGGAGGGAAGGGACAAAAACTCAGTGTTTTGATATTAAAACCGATTTTCTATTTGAAAATGAGCATACAATAAAGGATTCCATGTTGTCCCGGGGATTCAAAGTTGTTGCTGTTGTTTCTTCAACAAACGTTTTATTTTGTATAACTTTCGCTTAATACGAAGTCCATTTTGGCATTGGTATGTTGCTTGAGTAAGAACATTTGCCCAATGATTTGAGTCATGACCTGGGAGTCGAGCGTTGACAAGAGTCTAGTATTTAGTCTATATGCACATATGTTGTTGTGTTTGTGGAGAGAGATAATGCCTCTGACATGTCCTCAAGGGCATATTTCAAGCTCTTTTAGCTTTGAAAGGATTGCATATCCTTGACTACGACTTTTTTAAATCATCATAGTGAAAATATAAGTGCTGGACCTACACTGACTCATAATATCAAGGGTTGAATTAATAAAGTATACAGGATACATTGAAAATTTGATATTATGACAATACCCCTCTTTCATGTACCCTTTATTTATTATTATATACTCTATTTTATAAAAAATATGACGTTGAAAGACTATGACGTCAAACATACATTATTTTGTGCATTAAGAGTACACACTAATTTTTAAATATCACCATATCATATAATAATGATAATATAAGAATGATATGAATTGTTGCTTACTCCACAGCATCCCACAAGATAAGTAATAGTTTATAGCATAATACTTACTGTTTTTATCATTATTCCCCTCTCCATGTCTTTCAACCGCTCACCTTTCAATAATAACACTTTTTTTCTAAATATTAATTGAATCCCGTCAACCAAATGAGTTTTGTGATTGAATTGTGGGTCCATCATCATCTGTTTGTGGGAGGGATTATGTTGGCTAATGAATATGGGGCATTTGTTGATCAGGGAGATGGTGAGCTGCTCTCACATTTACATATATATTTATTATTCAAATACTGCATCCCTACTTTCAATGTATGCCTCCTCCCCTCTTGTCCTCAGGCAAAGATAGCATTTTATCTCCTACAGCATATCCCCCATATTCATTCATCTTGAGTGAGACTCAACGCCAAAGGGTCCTTATAGCCAAATATGATTGAAAGAAAGACACATTACATACATCTCAGTATACGTTAATGTGGTTGTCTAATATTGAAGATGATTACTATTGTCATATTATGAATAAATTGACTAGGGATAAAGCAAAGGCGGTTCTGGAATCGATAAACATGTTTGCTTTTAACTGTCTTTTTATACGTTCGTCGACAGATCTAAAAAATAAAACATATTGCTTTCTTTTAGTGCGATCCGTTAGTTTGATCATTAAAAGGAGGAATAGGAGAAGTTCATTCATAGGATTCATACATAACATTTATCGAGACCCATGAGAAAAATATACTTAGTATTTTAAAAGATCCTTCATATTTTACGAAACAATTTTTGTTCATTTATCTTTGAGATTAATCAGAAAAATAGGTTCCTCGTTTCTCGTCATGATTAAAGATTGAAATTATCATTCCCGAGTCCAAGTACACATTGGAAGCATCCAACATACTGCCATCGGGGAAACTTTTTTATCTGCGGACAATCCTCTTGTACATCTCACAAACCTTTTAGGCTAAGCTTCAAGAGGAGTAGAATGAGGCAATTGAATTCCATAGGCTCCGTGACGTTTTTCACCTCAGCGAGGCTAATTGTTTATTTAAAAAGGGAACTAAATATTTTCAGATAATTATATTGCTGAGACTCAAGTAAAAAATTAATGTCGGAATTGTTGCACGAACCAAAAAAAAATGTTAATTTTTTTACCAAACGGGAAATAAAGTTTGTGTAAAAAGTGTAAAAAAATAATAGACTAGTTATTTGCACTTAATCTCGCTAATAGCAGATTCTTACTCGTGAAAAATATATGGTGAATTCGGATAAGAAATATTACTTATATATCGAAATTGGAGTGAGTCCACAGCTCCGGGTTTTCTAAAGAAAAATATATTATTTAGGAGCTCCAACAAAACTCGCATTCTATAAACAGAAATACTAAAAGCATGGGAGACCATCTACTTCATCTACATATCTTTTCGATCACGACTTTGTAAGTTCATAAGTTCGTTTTTTGACAACATGGTTCTTTGGAAATATATACGTGAAGATGTGCATTTTAGCATTATTATAAAAAGGATAATTAAATCTTCAAATATCTGATTGCAATTTAAAATATTTTGTGCAAGTCATGAGTTGCAAATACTAGAGATTTAATGTAAGAAAAGCTAATATGCTAATTTAAAAAGAATGACACACTCTCATCCAAATAAATTAATTTATATGTTAATTTTGCCTTTGTATTATGTTTATTCTGTTAGTACCTATATCCCGTTGCTAACACTTTAAATGACGGTAGAAAATTTACTATTTTATAAAACTATTGTGCAGTTGCAATCCAAGTGTTCCTCTTGTTTATATCAAAGGACAAGGTAGGATGTAAGTGTTATTATATAAAAACATACATTAATCCAATGCATAATTTTTTGTTGTGCATTTTTAATTTAGGAAGTATGGTTTTTAGGCCTTTTTATAAAACATATATATTATCTGTTTATCATATCTTTGTTTATGGGACTAAATTTAGTATATACAATTCATGTAAAATACTACTTATTCTATTTGATTGTAAAAAATAGCTTAACTTACTTTCTCCAGTTCGGGGAATTTCTTCCGCACAGCTGCGTTTTCTATGACCGAATCAAATTGAAGTATGAAGTTCGAGGATAATTCTGTAAAAATACAAAACATTGTTTAAAACAATTCACAAGGTCTTCATAGAACAAGGATGCAACACTTTGTCATCATATTTTATCATATACATGTATGTGGGGGGAATGTATATTATTTAAATATAAAGATCATGACACTTAACTTTATGTAGTCTGTCATACATATTTAATTAACAGTGCCCTACTTACACCCAAAATAATCCTAATGCATTTTTGTATAGTTTGTATTTTTTTATCGAGGTCCCCAAAGACTTTTGCATATAACCATTAACCGAAAAAAACACTCAAGAGAGGGCTACGTTGGCTCTTAATGAAAGGTTCTTTATATATGACTATATTCATTCATCGAGTTATATATATAAACACATAAAATATATAATATTTTAAAATACTTCGATTAAACATATGTCATTATTAATTTTATATGTGAAAGAACGTGGACCAAATGTAAATATTCATTATTTTTTTTCGTTTTATTCTTTGCTTTTTTTTGTAAAAGATATTTATATTAACTGTTTTTTTTCATATTTATGAGGTTGGCCATATTTTAAGAACTACTAAACTTTCAACCATTATTTCTCTTTTTAAGCTACAAATTTACTAATATTTATCATAATGTTTTCAAACAGTTTAAAGTTTCAAGACTTATTTCAAAATTAGTTTCCTTTCCAGTAGAAGATTATTTATGTATGTAATACATATTTTTCATGATTTTCACAGCTTTACAAATTCATTTAATTTGTGAATTATTCAAAATATGCCTTTAGTTGCAAAAAAGATATCATATATTCCGCTCTCATATTTATTAGCACTCTTTATTGAACAAATATTTCTTAGAGGTTAAATTATTTAAATATCATATTTACTAAAGATATAGTGCATACGATAAAGTACATATGGAAAGATTTTTGTTAAATATAAATTTTCTTATACGATAACCCCTTAGAATTTTTTATTAGCTGTTTTGATTGTTGTTTATCTGTGGAATATAATATAATGTATCAAAATGAAAGAATACGTCGCTCGGACGAAAAAAAGCTCACCTGTATTTTAAATAATCAAATCTATAAATATATTTATGTTAAAAAAACCTTTATCAACATTACCATTCAAAATCTTTATGCAACGTAAAAAACAAAAAAAATGAATTTTAGAAAGCAATCCATTCAAAAATGGAGATGTTTTTTAATCATGAGCTTAAGATATTGTAGATAATTGGAGGAAATAAACCTGATGAGGTGTATGATACAGTTTTATTTTATTAAAAGAGCGGAATAACGAGCCTCTGTCACAATGATAATTGTAATAACTGATAGGTCTTCAATTTATGTGAATAACTAATCGAGTATTTTTTTTTTGCTATTAATGATTGAGTAATGAGCATTGAAAAATCATCCTTATGATTGGACGACCTGTTCATCTGAAGGCTCCAAACAACATGGAAGCAATTGTTGACATTTCCTTTTTTATAAGCGTTATGTTGAATTAAGTATATCATAGGCATTAAGCATGAAATGTATTCTTTTATCTAATAACATCATAATTGATAAAAGGATGATATATATATATATATATATGGGTCATTCCAAAAAAAATTTACTTCAATGAAATTTGGGTTTATGGATTCAAATGAAATTTACACCATAGAATGATTAAGTCTTTTTCATTATATATTTTAATTTCAGTTCGAAATTTGTTGTCTGAGCAAAGTTACATGCCTCTAAAATTTGGGCTTTTTCCCGGCCAAAATCGCAGCCTTATTTTTATTGGAAATTTTCGAGTTCTTTATGGAGTTTTTGAAAAAACCTAATAAATTGAAAAAATTTTATTGTTTATATCTTATACTTGAATTGCCCATTTTAAGCATTTGAAAGCTCTATGGTAATGAAATTAAACTTTTTTTTTTTGCCTTGATGCCACTTTTTTATAGCCAATCGGCTCTCCTGATTTCCTCTGAGGCCTTGAGTTGATAGAAGAGACTTTTTTCTACAAAATATCAAAAATTCAGAGATGTGTTTTTTGTTTAAGCCGAGAAATTAAGGATTCATTTTGGAAATTGAGTCGATCTTTTAGATTGCCTTATAATCATCATTATATTTGCGTATTATGATGACGTAAATGGAATATTTAATTCCTCCTTATATAGAGTATATTGATATAGACACACAGATAGAGAAAGACACAGAGAGAGAGAGTTATATAATTAACTTACTCCCATCCTGAAGAGTCTCGGGATCCAGAAATAAACATAGAATTGGAATCTTTGGGCACCTGGACCGTGAAAAGAGGAAGTTCCGCATGACCTATTCCTACTCATTCGTCTTCAAATATCTACCCTCCCTCCATCCCCCTCTTCCGGATCTGTCTCGGATGACTACGGAGACTCCATTCATGAAGCCTCCTCCTACACTTCTCTTGGACTCGTCAATCACGAAAAAGAAGTCTCTCAGGCATGGCATGACGTAAATGGAAGTTTACCAAGTTCACGATCAATAGTGTTTTCGATCTTCCTTGGCCTGAGAATAGTGAGTGAGCTGGAGCAACGGAGGGACCCTCCGTAACTAGATTCTACGGTTCAAGGAAAGACCATCAGTCAAGCACATAAGCACTTAGCTGCAAGAAGAGCACTCAATCATATTCCGTTGTTCATAGTTAATGTACGTTTCTAATATACAAATAGAGTAGGCAGTAGTCCCCCTTTTGACAACCTCTTTGTTAGTAGATTCGCTACTTTATTAAAGCGGCATTAATAGTCAATAGTCTTCTAGGACAAGAAAGCTAAGGACGTCAAGGCTCTCAAAAGAATCACGAGACCTCTACATACCCAGGAGATTGTTCGTCCGTCCGTCCGTCACGGGGAAGAAGTGCTGTGTCCCCGAATGTCTCACCCTCTACCTTGTCTCCGAGCGTGGGTACTTGGTACTCCGGTTCTTCTCATGTGGAGGTGCTTTGTGAGAGCGGTGCTTACTACAGCGGCCATGTGGAGGAAGGAAGTCTATCCCTCTTCCTCCGAGGGACTCTTGAGCTAGCTTCGACTCCCGGGAGCTCCCCCTCTCACGCTTCCCTTTCTCTTCCGTCCGGAGGTCCCCTCCCTCCCGCCACGAGCCACCCGGGGACGCAAAGCTTCAGCATCGGGGTGGAAGTGGAAGTCCTCAACACCGCACAGGACTCTGAGGCCTTTGGCTGGTGGCCCGCTCGCGTCAAGGAGATACGGAGCAACGTGGCCGTCCTCTGCAGCTCTGCCTCCGCCGGGGAGCTCCTGGGCTTGCACCAAGTGGTCCACCAGGACTGGACCGCCTTTGCCCCCGATCCAACATGCCACACATCCAGGACAAGGACTATTATTCCTTTTGGAGCCCGCTGCCCTCGGAGATGGAGGACATTTCCGCAGAGGACGAGGACTCCCACGCCGTCTTTGTCAAGTCCATCAACGCCTGCTCAGTCAAGTCCATGCCTGCCAAGTGGTCTGTCTCTGCGGGTCGTGAGCACGGACGAGGACACGCAGTGGAAAGCCAAGGCATGCACTTTCGAACTTCACACAAAAGGTCCTCTTCAAGAGCAAGACGGAGGAAGTCGAGCGGCACCTGGAGGCCACGCGGATTCAGAGCACCTACGGCTACACAGAGGAGTTCCACGTGCCCAGTGAGCTCATGGGCCTAGCCATCGGAGTCCACGGGGCAAACATATAACTGGCTTTTTTACGGCATGGAAAATGCGGAGGTCACAAAGACTTTACTCTGCTTCATGGTGAAGAGTCTCTGCTGCAAGTACGAAGACTTGGTGCCGCTGCCTGCAATCAACTCCTCTGTCATCAAGAAGTGGTATGACAACGTGCTGCAGGTGCTCGTCAAAGTTGGCAAGCCTGGAGCTGCTTGAAGATGACGAAGAAGGAAGCAGCAAGAAAGAAGAGTTCCTTCAGCTGCTCAATCGCGATGGCCTCGTCACTCCTAGTGACCTTGAGTACCTCAACTGCACAAGGCCAAGAATTGATTTTTTTGCATTAATTCTTTTTTTAAATGTTTTTTTAGTTCAAACACACCTGGGCATCTATCACAACGTAGAAATGCTTATTACTACTATAGTTAAAATTTACAAATAAAATATAGCCCATTAATAAAAATCTGAAATGAAAATAGTTATCATTGACCTTATCATGAGTATACTTGATGTTAGTTTATCACTTAAGGTCCTACCTAATCTTGTTTAGCCTAGGAATTGCAGAGAAGTATTAATTACTTAATTATATTCAAAAACATTTTGATTTTTATATATAACATAATTTGTCTTCCTTCACTTATAGGAACTAGAATGTAGTCCTTAGACAAGATACTGCTCTGTAATAATTTTTTAAACACAAATCTGACTCTGGCCACTTCCGTTTCCAAGTTAATTATGCAAAGTAAAAGGGAAAAGTTCCTTTTTGTGTTTATTACTCTCATTTTCCTGAATGAACCTCTTCAACGCAGCCCACAGTGACTCGATATTTAACAAAGAAAATACATGAAAAAGCAAGGCACTGAGTTCTGCACTAATAATAACAAATATTAGAAGTATAGATATAAGTATAAAATAGATGTCGAATGAGTGATCAAGTGTATATTTCGGGTGTATCAATCAGAGTATTTGTACGAATATATGCGGTAAATATAAAATAAGGATGAAACAAATATCCCAAGTGGAAAGGGACTCCGTTGAAATTATTTGTAGAATCTTTGAAATAAAATAAGGAGTATATTTCACTCTCATGGATTCAAATGTGAAAAACTTGGTGTAATTGAAGATTATAGGGTCGAAACGCGACGTAAAGAATGATAATAAGTAACCAAATTCTAAGATGATCTAATTTGTCAAAATTATGGCTCCAATCCAGGAAGGCAAATGAAAGGGGAAGGAAGAAGCCTTGAAGTTTCCATCCTTTTTCAATCAAGAAGTCCAAAATTTTCCTTTCCATGCATGAAGTCCATTGTTTTCGACTCCGAGACTAATATGGTGGGTTGATCCGGAGAATATTATATCATGGACATTGATATCATTCCAAATTGCAAGCCTTTAGAGATGAGACTCGAAGGGTGAGGACTGAGGAGGACTCCTTCATTTGCTTGTTGAGGAAGAGAAATGCCTGAGAGACTTATTTTTCGTGATTGACGAGTCCAAGAGAAGTGTAGAGGAGGCTTCATGAGTGGAGTCTCCGTAGTCATCCGAGACAGATCCGGAAGAGGGGGATGGAGGGAGGGTAGATATTTGAAGACGAATGAGTAGGAATAGGTCATGAAGAACCCTCATCTTATCACGATCCAGGTGCCCAAAGATTCCAATTCGATGTGTAAAGTCACTATTCATATTTCTGGATCCCGAGACTCGTCAGGATGGGAGTAGTTAATTATATAACTCTCTCCTCTCTGTGTCAACGAACAATCTCCTGGTATGTAGAGGTCTCGTGATTCTTTTGATTCTTTTGAGAGCCTTGACATCCTTAGCTTTCTTGTCCTAGAAGACTATTGACTATTAATGCCGCTTTAATAAAGTAGCGAATCTACTAACAAAGAGGTTGTCAAAAGGGGGACTACTGCCTACTCTATTTGTAATGTTAGAAAACGTACATTAACTATGAAACAACGGAATATGATTGAGTGCTCTTCTTGCAGCTAAGTGCTTATGTGCTTGACTGATGGTCTTTCCTTGAACCGTAGAATCTAGTTACGGAGGGTCCCTCCGTTGCTCCAGCTCACTCACTATTCTCAGGCCAAGGAAGATCGAAAAACACTATTGATCGTGAACTTGGTAAACTTCCATTTACGTCATGCCATGCCTGAGAGACTTCTTTTTCGTGATTGACGAGTCCAAGAGAAGTGTAGGAGGAGGCTTCATGAGTGGAGTCTCCGTAGTCATCCGAGACAGATCCGGAAGAGGGGGATGGAGGGAGGGTAGATATTTGAAGACGAATGAGTAGGAATAGGTCATGAGGAACTTCCTCTTTCACGGTCCAGGTGCCCAAAGATTCCAATTCTATGTTTATTTCTGGATCCCGAGACTCTTCAGGATGGGAGTAAGTTAATTATATAACTCTCTCTCTCTGTGTCTTTCTCTATCTGTGTGTCTATATCAATATACTCTATATAAGGAGGAATTAAATATTCCATTTACGTCATCATAATACGCAAATATAATGATGATATAAGGCAATCTAAAAGATCGACTCAATTTCCAAAATGAATCCTTAATTTCTCGGCTTAAACAAAAGACACATCTCTGAATTTTTGATATTTTGTAGAAAAAAGTATCTTCTATCAACTCAAGGCCTCAGTTTTTTTGTCCAAAACAAAGAGGAAATCAGGAGAACCGATTGGCTATAAAAAAGTGGCATCAAGGCAAAAAAAAAGTTTAATTTCATTACCATAGAGCTTTCAAATGCTCAAAATGGGCAATTCAAGTATAAGATATAAACACTAAAATATTTTCAATTTATTAGGTTTTTTCAAAAACTCCATAAGGAATTCGAAAATTTCCAATAAAAAATAAGGCTGGGATTTTGGCCGGGAAAAAGCCCAAATTTTAGAGGCATGTAACTTTGCTCAGACAACAAATTTCGAACTGAAACTTAAGACATATAATGAAAAAGACTTAATCATTCTATGGTGTAAATTTCATTTGAATCCATGAACCCAAAATTTCATTGAAGTAATTTTTTTTTGGAATGACCCATATATATATATATATATATATATATATATATATATATATATATATATATATATATATATATATATATAATTTGACAGAATGAGAAATTGTGAGCTACAGCAATTCCCGTGGATGAAAATATTTTTTTTTTCTATTGAGGAATATTATTGAATATTCAAATCTTATTTCTTACTTATCTACAATGTCATGTTTAAAAACTATAAAGATCATGCTTTGAAGTTATGTGATCCATATAAAAAATAATACAAATAACGAAGATAAAATTATTAATATTTGGTAGCATTATTTTATTTACATCTATGTGATTCAATCCCCCAATTCATTTGAAAACGGGATGCTAAAATTTTGAATTAACAAAAGAGAGGAAGAAAAATAGAGAAACAAGCATCTTGTCCCCTTTTATGTCGAAATATATAATTTTTAAAAGTCAATTAAACATAGAAGGGAAGAAGGGGATTATTTTTATTCCTTAAATAATCAAAGTCCAGAGTCCTTGAACAATGACAAAAGTCATTTTAGGGGGCCCTAAGATAGATATCATAAAGTGCCAAAGTTACGACTTGTAGTGCTGAAATTTGGGAAATTCGTTAGCTCTCCGTAATTGGGTAAAAGACAAAAACAGAACGAACTTAATAGGGAGAGAAAGACTTTATATTTTTATCATGAGATATAGAGAGTGAATATATATAGAGATATACCTCTTCATAATATTTTTTTGTGCACTTCCATTCGGGGACTACGTTTTGTTGAAGGTCGGTGGGTGACGAAATTCCTAGATGTTTCTTTCTTTTTTCTACTCCTCAGACTAATTAATTGTTTCAACAAGTGACACAGTCTTCAGTGACATCAAAATAGCCAGTAAATATACTATAAGTTGGTGGCCTTAGTGACCTCTCGACAACAATAGTCTACACTATATCTGACGTCACAGCTAAAAGATACATACAATATAAAGAGTTTTTGTAAAGGGGGACTTTAAAATATTAAACTCATAATCATTTTATTCCCATTCAAAAATATTTGGTTCAATGAACTAGAGTGCATAAATACAAACTTTTAATACATGCATGCACTGCCCACTAACCAATAGGCGTATAAAATACATTTATCCACCACAAATACCCATAGTAGATTTCAACGAAGATTGCAACTAAACCATAATCACAGACTTTATATTTATGTCACAAGGTTATATATATATTTATTAATTGCATAATTTATGATCCTGCTCTTGAATGCACTTCTACCCCTTTCTTATCAGTGCTCATTATAGGCATAATTGTCTGGTTAATTGTGCTCAATTGTACAAAGGAAACCAAATCGTTATAATCATTTTACATGCCAAATACAAATTAAGATATGCATCATTCATTGTTTGTTCGTGATTTTCCTTTTGAAACATAATAATTGCTTTTTAATCATATCTATTCCCCTTTTCGTGACATTTTCCAATTCCGGAACTCAGGAATACAATTAAAAGTTAATATTGCTGTATTTGCATAACTACTTTGCTGTCTATGTGCATACAATATAAGACATTCATCTATTTTCCTGATTTAAAAAAAAAATTAAGATCATCTTCTTTGATGCACTTAAATTGTCATGGCTTCATAAATGATTGGATGGTTTGGTTTTTTGATAGTCTCTTTCAATAAATATGAATGTAACTAATAGTTATTGCTCAAGGTTCCTCAATTGTTCTAATTTCATCTACCGATACACCTTCCAATATATAGACTTGTGAAAATCTATCCATACTAATTAGGCAAAGTTGTCAATGACATCAAAAACCTTGAGCTTTTCACAGAATCTAGAACATTTATATTACTGACTTCTATTCCTTTTAGTTATCATTTCCTTATGGTTTTAAGGATGTAGTTATAATAATAATATTAAATATGAATTGCTCTTTCTTTTTAAGTGTTTCGTCTTTCTCTTTGGAGACTAACGGGTCATAAGGATCTGCCTGATGTATGTACATAAATCAGGATCTGATTCCTTCGTTGAGACCATTTGTAGGTACAACCAAAATGAATAAACCCTCTTTTTGGATGTATGCAACCTGTTGTTCTATGTGATCTATATGTATATATAGTTATGTAAGTATTCCTCTAATGGCATCTCCTTGTTTATAAGTGTCTACCTGTCCATCACTTTGTTGACACATTGGAATCTCATACGTCATTCAACTCACTTTAAAAAAGTGGATAAAATGCTTGAATTGTGTATATAATATCTATTTGAGTCAACTTAAGTGGATGAATAAATAATAAAATTAAATAAGAGGAAAAACCATAAGTAAGAATTAGTATTTTTTTTGCTTTTCAATAACAATATCAAAACTAGAGGCATATATACACTCAGAGAGTGTGTACCTCCGCGATCCCCACAACATTCCTATTCAAACATTCTCCCTTTCACACGCCCGATTTTCTATCTCTAATCATTGTTTCCTCTCTGTTAGATCACTTTGCATATTAAAAAAGCACTGAGAGATGGGAAGACGGAAGAAGTTTAAGCTACGTCACTGGGTTAACATAGTCCTGAGCTGATATATGAACAATAATACGTCAATGAATATTTTTTTAGCGTTTGTTCTTTCCTACTCCCTGAATAGAGACCCCATTTCATTAGTATTTTGCTCATTTTGCATATTAAAAAAGCACTCAGAGATGGGAAGACGGAAGAAGTTTAAGCTACGTCACTGGGTTAACATAGTCCTGAGCTGATATATGAACAATAATACGTCAATGAATATTTTTTTAGCGTTTGTTCTTTCCTACTCCCTGAATAGAGACCCCATTTCATTATATTAGTAGTAGTATTTTGCTCATTTTGCATATTAAAAAAGCACTTAGAGATACCAAAATTTAATCGCTTGTTCCTTTTGGCATTTCCAACAACTCCAAAAAGTTTCATCCGAATCCGTTCCGCACTTTTTGAGTTATCCTGCTGACAAACAAACCAACCAACGCCAGGTAAACAATACCTCCTTCTGCGGAGGTAATAACCGTGTTCCATAGTATTACTTTAAACTATATGATGTATTTTCTTTAATAGTAAAATAATGAACTTGTTTCTTCTGTGGGGAAGCAAGAGAAAAGTAAAAAAAAATGGAGTGAGTGCATCGGGCGTTGACCACTCGCAATTATTTTATGAGTACTTTTATTTAAACTTGAGGTCAATAGATATAGTTGATATATTCTATCTTATAAATTAAGACGATCAGAAGCTGTCCTTTCTTGTGATTTCATTGAAATTTTTAAATAATATTTGTAAAAGAATGCACCTTTGAGTATTGTGTTGAGTTTTTAATTGTAGATTAATAAAGTTGTACTTATTATATATATATATATATATATAGATATATATAATATATATATATATTATATATATATAATATTATATATATAGGTGTATATAGTCCTTTATTCATCTTTCAATTGCGCTGAATTTATAGAAAGTAGTAAATTCAACGACACAAATACCGTAGTTAACGTTGTGACAAAGGACACAACTTGATAATGTTTGGATTTTCCTTTTCAAAAGCACAAGACTCTTTCATGCATTCGCTCCAATGTCAAAAAAAATATGAATTAACAACTGAGTTGATAAGTTTTGATAAGTATTAAGAACCTCGACGAAGCACGTAAGATTTTTTTAGCCACTCAAGACGTTCAAAAAAGTTCCAATGAAAAAACCGGGGAGCTTAGGTCCATAAATACAAATAAGGGACTCCCAAAAAGAAACTTAATTAAAATTATAATAGGTATTTGGATAGAGGCACATTAAAGACTAAAATACCCTTTTCTTAATAGTACTAATAATTATACAAAAAGTACTGCACCAAGCATAATTCCTTAGAGGGTAAATGCATTTGAAACGTACAAATAAGGTGAGGCTAAATCTCGTATTTGGCATTTAAGAGGACTTTGAGATAAGTGATGTTGCTCTCGACTTAAATCTCGTAGTTAATGGAGTAAATTGACATCTTGTTGAGTTTCATGCATTTATTTCCATCCCCATAATTAAGTTAATCCAAAAAAGATAAATGAATTGTGCATTTAAGGTGATTTAAGTTTTCAAAAAGCTTCTCTATAATTTGCCATCATATACACAATTGGTATTTACACTTTTTTCCATACTGATTATAACTATTGTTTTTTCTAAATCATTTTTTAAAATCCTATGAACACTTTATAAAATTTAGCGTTAGTGGATATATCCTATATATATATAAACATTATAGTTTAAAATGTATACAGTAAATAAGGTCACTATAAAACATTAAAACTCTCATCTAAAAGAACAATCACAACACAAAACAGAGTTAAAATTTACTTGATATTAAAATAACATTACCATGAATAGAAATAAATAGGTGTGATATAATTTTAGTCTTTTGAAGTTTTCCTATAAACTTTTGTACTCTGCCACTGTCTCATGAATATGCTCCTTTTTGACGTCTTGAGCCGATTTAAATCAACATATTGCAGAACTCAAAAGTTATTTTATTTGATACAAGGAATATAAACTGTAAAAAGATTATAATCTATATCAAAAATAATATAAATTCACCAATTATAAAGTAATACTATTTTTAGATTTAATATATATTATATTTCTTTGTTAGTGATTTCATAAAAGGCTTGGATAGGTTGAATATTGTTATCTCCTCCAAACTCATTTTAATATACTAAATTTTCATAAATAGATTCCCTGCTACGTTAATAAAGGCAAAACAAAGACTGATAACAGGTGAATAGGGCACTCAACATAAACTTACATATTTACCTATGGGTCCAATGTTGCCCAAACGCCATGTATGAAATATAAATACAATAAATATTTCAGTGATCATTGAAAGAGCATTCTCCGTTATGTTACTTATATATAATGAGCAAAAGACTATGAATGTGACCTTTAAATTACATAAATTAGTATCACTTTCATAATACAGAAAAATACAAAATACCGTACCTCCACCATTGATCACGTATACCTTCGAGGAAATACAAACATTCACGTAAAAGTACTCGATGACGCTCGTTCTGACCATGCGCCGCTTCTTGCAACGATCTCGTTCGAAAGAGCTCCTAAGCGGATTGTAAAAGAAACAAGGGAGGAACGCAACTGGTCCACACTCGACGTACCTGCACTAGAGCTTTTCCTTCTCTATTGGGACTGGCAGCCCGTCTTGACTCATCCAACGTTAATGACATCAATCTTCACATAAAAACAGCCATCACAGCTGCCTTGGATGTTGCTGCTCCTCTTATACACCACTCCAAACGCAAATGTTAGACTTCAACCGTATACTCGAGCAGTCATGCGAGAACGGGACAAGACGAAGAGTCTAGGGGAAAAAGTGCTACAAGGCCCTAAGGAACAAAGCACTGAGTCTAGTTAGACGTGACCATGTTTCTTTTAATCTATCTCAAACCAAAAAGGGTGGGCAGACAGCAGCATGGAAAATCGCAAATGAAGCCATGGGCAAAGGAAGCGACGGCGTTATGCCTTTTCTTGAAGGCTGTAGAACCGACACAGACTCTGCTAACATTTGCAATCAGTATACATCCATAAAGTTGACCGACTACGTTACGATCTATGTCCTGATTCCCAAAATGCAAGCTCCAATGCCGATTCGGACGGCGAATTTGGATTTCACAATGTAGGCACTGCTGCTGTGAAGAGGGCACTAAAATCCCTCACCCCTAAACACTCTGCCGGCATTGACAAAATTCCTATCGTCGTATATCAGTCAGCCTGGACAGCATTAGCCCTTCCAATTGTTCACCAAATTAACACAATCATTACTTCTCAGATATGGCCAGACGAGTGGAGAATGGCAATCATAATCCCAGTACTGAAAAAGGGCAAACCGCGTAAAGAACCCTCTAGCTATAGAACTGTCTCACTCCTTTGTGCCATCTCAAAATTGACCGAGCGGTTACTTTATAATCAACTCGTGACCTACGTCGAAGCTTCTTCTAAACTCCCACAGGAACAACACGGCTTCCGAACTGGACGCAGTGTCGACACTGCCCTTTCAACTCTACTGTCCAACGCTGCTAAAGCTTGTGATCGTTAATTAAAGGTATGCATTGTGCCTTCGATTTTTCTGCAGCCTTTGACCTTTTGGAAGCAGATATACTTCTGGCCAAGCTCCAATGGATGGCGGGGCCCACCAAAAAGCTGATGCTCAGCTACCTAACAGGAGGGCGACAGCAGGTGAATTGGAACGGCCAACTGCGTCAGACAGGGTTCTGTGCTGGCCCCCTACTTGGCCTCATTCTTCTCACGGCTGACTACCTGATAGTAGCTATCAATCCAGAAGCTCAGCTTGAGGTACTGCTATATGCCGACGATATTTCTATTGTCATCTCGGCTCCATCCTGGGAATATGTTGACTTCACTATGGGCTCGGCATCGAAGGCCTTGGAGGCGTGCTCTAATATCAATGGACTCCACCTAAACGTTGGGAAAACCCAAACGTTACGTCTGGGTGCTTCAGACACTCCTTTGACCGCTACACTCGACCTTCTGGGGTAACTGTTAGCAGGAACCTGACATTTGGACCCCACCACGAAAAAATTATTCAGAATGTCAGGAAACGAGTCGGAGTAATCCGCCGGCTCTGGTATCGCGAGGGCCACTGCTGACCGAGATAGCTAGAGCCATAGTTATCGGGAAACTTCAGACGTCTGTTGGGTGACTAGAAGTGCAAAATTCTCGTCTGCTGCTAAACCCCCTCACACCCCTACAATGGCAAAGACTAGCTCAGATGCGCAACTTGCCATCAACGATCTTGCACGTATCTTGCTGGGAGTTCAAAAGAGCAGATCGGTTGCGTGTGGTTGACCTTCTCGACAGGTCACATCTTCATCTGTAAATGAGATCTTAGTGAAGCAGGCTGCCATATCCGCTTGGAAGGCTATGAATGTGGACAGTTGTCCCTTGGAGAGGATTCTCGAGGGCTTCGATGAGCGCACCCGTAGTGCTACAATATGCCTCAAGAAACCCGTTTCTACCAACTTTGTCGCTGCTGTTAACCTTTCAAAGCCCTGGAGCTTGTCACAGCCAATAAGAGAGGTATGCACCTATCAAGTGCTCGGAGGGTAGCAAAGACAATGTAAGAATTGTCTAGATCCTTATAGCTCCTTAAGTTTATGTATTTATGAAAAGTGAAAAAATATTTACTTCTATATATTTTTTTGTTATTTTCTTTATTTAATATTTTATTATTATCATTATTGTATAATTATTTGTTTATATATAAAGATACATGTTTTTATATTAGTAGCCATGAAGGCTAGGGCTATAGTAGCTCTATAATATAAATCATGCAAGAACAAGGGTAAATATGCATAGATATTACGGTTCGAAAAAATATTTCTATGTTAAATTGTTATTATTTACTGATACGTTATATCTTAGTATTATCATACGTTTCTGATGTACATGTTCTTAAAATGAACTACCGAACAAATAGTCATTACGGGTTTAAAGTACATAATTTTATAATATTTTAAGTTATTGGACTTCGGAGAGTTTCTTTGATTTGTTATACTGAAATTAGCCATAAAATGATGGTTCCTGATGTTTTGTAAATATAAATCGTATTCTTTATGTTTTTTATATATGCAAAGTATTGTGTCAAAAATATATATATAAAAATTTTCTTTATAGTATAATCCTCTTATAAATTAAATTCCTTTTTGCCATCGAAATATTTGGCTTATTTCAAATGTATTCATGAACTTGATAATAACCGTAAGGTTAGTTCTGTTTTCAGTTATTATTGTTTTATTATTTGAAAGTTTATTTCGCACTAAAAATCAAAAAAAAAAATTGTACAACTTCAATGTTATGGATATAGGTTCGAATCCGAGAGGGGTAGGTCGGCTTTGAACAACTTACTGATAAGATCCTAGGTTTGATAGACTAATTTGAATGCTCTAATGATTATTTTATATCAAGTCAGATGCAATTTTAACGAACCAAATAGGCAAAAAAATAAGTGCAACAGCTCAGTGTGTTAGGGCGTTTTCAAATATCAGTGTTGAGGGTGCAGCTTCGACTCCCGAAAGAAGAAGGTCAGTTTTGATCAACTTTATTGATAAGATCATAGATTCGATGGTCTAATTTTAACGCTTCAATGATAATTAACATTCCGTCGGATACTGCAATTCTATAGAACCAAATAGACAAAAAAATCATATTGGTTGCTTCAGATTGCTTCAAACCATCAACTGAAACTAAGAATTGACATAACCATGAATTTAATCATGATGAAAGCCTCATTACAGCAAAAAAAAATCTACTTTTTCCCACTTGACTTTCCAACAGTGATTTATCAGATTGAGCGAGTTTCACTCAGCAAGGAAGAAACCATGCATTGGGGTTGCAAGTTTTTATATGACTGGAAAGCTACCAACGGGCAAACGACCCCTCTCCTACATTTTGTTGTGTCGTCGGGTGAGTCAAAGCTTAAAGCACTCCCTATGTACCTTGAAGGAAAGTTGGTATTTCTTATTATCAACTTACTCATCCCCAACCAAGAAACAACAATAAATTTAAGAATATCTTAAAAAACCATGGAGGATGTAAGAAGTGACAAAAAATGAAATCAAATAGGCATTAGCTTAACTTTAGTTCTCTTTACTTTCAGCGGAATGGAATGATGAGGAAGAGACTGAGGAAGAGGAGAAGGATCCATGTTCTAAGTATCTGTTTCGGAATCCTCCACCTCGGGAGTGGTATAAATACCCTGGTAAATATTATTTTAATAGGTAGTTCTCCCTGCATCTGAATGATTTTCATCAATTGCTGCATCTGGTTTTAATTGATTGGCAAGATGATTTTATATTTATAATTCAATTATTTATCGCCAAGTCACAAGTATAATATATGTTTCAGAGTTGGAAATTAATCCCACAAATATACAAATATGGATTCATGAAGAAGATGTGGGAGTCTCTTGAAGCAGTGGTTTTCGAAGGTCAAGGAGACTTACTCCTGGAGTCGACGGCTGATAACTTTAAGTCCTCAAAGTTCTTGGATAAAGTTCCTCGTCTCATGGTATGCTTTAAAATTAAGTAAAATATTATTTTATAATTTCAGGATAACATTTCAAGTTATATTTGTTTAAATTAAAAAGAAGAAGGAAAAGCTGAAGATCAAAATAAAAGGTTCAAAAAAACATATTACACTGGCCAACAGCCAAAAAAAGGTCGGACTAATTTACCATAATTCATATAGAGTTTTATTCACTGATTCCAAATATGGTATTCATTTTTCAAAGTTAGTGATAAATTCAGAGCTAAATGGATTTCAATTTTTTTAGCATTTTTTAGATTCAGAGCCATTTTGGCATACAAGGACTGAAGTATAGAAAAATAAAAAGCAATGATTTGATAGAGCTTAGATCAAAGTACTCATTCAATTTTTACTTCGTCTCTGGCACATTTAAACTTTAAAATATATGTCATTTTGTACGAAAAATGAAGGTTTTTCTTAGAGACTCACTGATCCTCACTGTTCCTCACTCAAAGGTCTTACATGATTAAAAATTCATATGTATATGAAGAAAAAATATCAAGCTTTAATTTGATATGCTTAATGTTCTATAAAATGCCTTATTTTAATCAAAATTAGCAAATGAATATTTTTTAAATCCTCTCCATTTTGCCCTTTTTTTAGAGAAATTCATAACTCACCCAGTGAGATAGAAACAGAGAGAAACTGACGTCACAATGTATGTAAACAATAAAGAGTAATTTTCCTTCTTTCATTGGAATTTGAGTGTTTTTTTCCCGGAAATCTTCTGAGGATCCAGGATTCCTAATGAGTGGCCTGCCGGCTGTGCCGTCGAACACAACATTTGTGAGAAGAATTCATCGTGACACAGCCTCGGATCAAGCATGGAGCAAAGAGTGGAAGCTTAGGAGGACATGACTCCCCAGAGGGTGCTTAGCCTATTCTCTTTGCATCAAAGAGGATGATGAGTCGGAGACAGACAGACCCTCAAGGACATTACCCCCCTCCTCCTCTCTCTTCCTTAAGGCTGGTTGGCTGGCTCATTCCGTCTGCTCAAAGAAGATGACGTGTCGGGCACCCCGGAGGGAGGGAGGAAATGGACTCCCGTGAGAGAGAGAGAGAGAGAGAGTCATTGCCTTTGTCCTGTCTACCTACTAGCCTATTCTATCGGGGAGTCTCCTTTTCAAGTGAGACACAGAGAGAGAGAGATAATTAACTTATTATCATCCTGAAGAGTCTCGGGATCGAGAAATAGTGACTTTACACATAGAAGTGGAATCTTTGGGCACCTGGATCGTGAAAAGAGGAAGTTCCTCATGACCTATTCCTACTCATTCGTCTTCAAATATCTACCCTCCCTCCATCCCCCTCTTCCGGATCTGTCTCGGATGACTACAGAGACTCCACTCATGAAGCCTCCTCCTACACGTCTCTTGGACTCGAACGTCTAGAAGAGGAAGTCTCTCAGGCATTGCTCTTCCTCCCTCCGGGTCTCGGATGACTACGGAGACTCCACTCATGAAAGCCTCCTCCTACAGGTCTCTTGGATTCGTAATTCTAGAAGAGGAAGTCTCTCAGGCATTGCTCTTCCTCCCTCCGGGTCTCGGATGACTACGGAGACTCCACTCATGAAGCCTCCTCCTACACGTCTCTTGGATTCGTACGTCTAGAAGAGGAAGTCTCTCAGGCATTGCTCTTCCTCCCTCCGGGTCTCGGATGACTACGGAGACTCCACTCATGAAGCCTCCTCCTACACGTCTCTTGGACTCGTACGTCTAGAAGAGGAAGTCTCTCAGGCATTGCTCTTCCTCCCTCCGAGTCTCAGTTGACTACGGAGACTCCACTCATGAAGCCTCCTCCTACACGTCTCTTGGATTCGTACGTCTAGAAGAGGAAGTCTTTCAGGCATTGCTCTTCCTCCCTCCGGGTCTCGGATGACTACGGAGACTCCACTCATGAAGCCTCCTCCTACACGTCTCTTGGACTCGAACGTTTAGAAGAGGAAGTCTCTCAGGCATTGCTCTTCCTCAACAAGCAAATGAAGGAGTCCTCCTCACCCTTCGAGTCTCATCTCTAAAGGCTTGCAATTTGGAAATCAATGTCCATGATATAATATTCTCCGGATCAACCCACCATATTAGTCTCGGAGTCGAAAACAATGGACTTCATGCATGGAAAGGGAATTTTGGACCTCTTGATTTAAAAAGGATGGATACTTCAAGGCTTCTTGCTTCCCCTTTTAATTTGCCTTCCTAGATTGGAGCCATAATTTTGACAAATTCGATCATCTTAGAATTTGGTGACTTATTACCATTCTTTACGTCGCGTTTCGACCATAGAATCTTCAATTACACCAAGCTTTTCACATTTGAATCCATGAGAGTGAAATAAATTCCTTATTTATTTCAAAGATTCTACAAATAATTTCAACGGAGTCTCTTTCCACTTGGGATATTTATTTTATCCTTATTTTATATTTACCGCATATATTCGTACAGATACTCTGATTGATACACCCGAAATATACACTTGATCACTCATTTGACATCTATTTTTATACTTATATCTATACTTTTAATATTTGTTATTATTAGTGCAAAACTCAGTGCCTTGCTTTTTTCATGTATTTTTTTTTGTTAAATATCGAGTCACTGTGTGCTGCGTTGAAGAGGTTTATTCAGGGAAATGAGAGTAATAAACACTAAAAGGAAATTTTTTCCTTTTACTTCGCGTAATTAACTTGGAAACGGAAGTGGCCAGAGTCAGATTTGTGTTTAAAAAATTATTACAGAGCAGTATCTTGTCTAAGGACTCCATTCTAGTTCCTATAAGTGATGTAAGACAAATTATGTTTATATAAAAATCAAAACGTTTAATAATATAATTAAGTAGGTAATTAATACTTTTCTGCAATTCCTAGGCTAGACAAGATTAGGTAGGACCCTTAAGTGATAAATTAGCATCAAGTATACTCATGATAAGGTCAATGATAACTATTTTCATTTCAGATTTTTATTAAGGGGCTATATTTTATTTGTAAATTTTAACTATAGTAGTAATAAGCATTTCTTTCTTAAGGGCGAGAAATACATATTATATCATAAATATATTAACGAACACCTTACCTTCACTTCAGAATTGTGAAGATCAATACTCTGTTGTGTATTCTTTTAGAATAATTCTTTATATTTATATTACAAAATAGTCTTTACCATAATTACAAGAAATACGAGCTGATATCGTTAGAAAATCAACAAAAGTTGTGAAGGTGTTTTTTATTCAATACAAGAATATAAAACCTATAAATGTGAAATAAGTCAGATCACCCTTGAATTATGAATATGTAAATATAAAGTGGTCGTTTGGGGTTCTTCCTTCAAACACGACGAAAACGGAAAAATATGTTTCACTTTATATAAATGTCAAAGAAGAGGAAAATCTTATAAAATCAAAACAAAGAGTCTGTTCAGAGGGCTTCATTACAAATATAAGGTCCCAAGGTAGAAGTGTATAGTATCCATTGAAGAATAATGATGTTCCTTATAAATACATGAACCATGAAGCAATCTACATATTTGCAAGAGAAAGGGGTGAAGCCATAATGGAGTCCTCCTTCAAGATCCACTGGTTCCAAAGGAGACGAATATGCTGGGTTCATCAGGAGAATAACCATTGATTTCCAAATTATGAGACTCGGAGGTGAGGAGGACTCCTTCATTTGTTTGTTGAGGAAGAGCAATGCCTGAGAGACTTCCTCTTCTAGAATTACGAATCCAAGAGACGTGTAGGAGGAGGCTTCAGATGTGGAGTCTCCGTAGTCATCCGAGACCCGGAGGGAGGAAGAGCAATGCCTGAGAGACTTCCTCTTCTAGACGTTCGAGTCCAAGAGACGTGTAGGAGGAGGCTTCATGAGTGGAGTCTCTGTAGTCATCCGAGACAGATCCGGAAGAGGGGGATGGAGGGAGGGTAGATATTTGAAGACGAAAGAGTAGGAATAGGTCATGAGGAACTTCCTCTTTTCACGATCCAGGTGCCCAAAGATTCCACTTCTATGTGTAAAGTCACTATTTCTCGATCCCGAGACTCTTCAGGATGATAAATAAGTTAATTATCTCTCTCTCTCTGTGTCTCACTTGAAAAGGAGACTCCCCGATAGAATAGGCTAGTAGGTAGACAGGAACAAAGGCAATGACTCTCGCTCTCTCTCTCTCTCACGGGAGTCCATTCCTCCCTCCCTCGGGGTGCCCGACACGTCATCTTCTTTGAGCAGACGGAATGAGCCAGCCAACCAGCCTTAAGGAAGAGAGAGGAGGAGGGGGGTAATGTCCTTGAGGGTCTGTCTGTCTCCGACTCATCATCCTCTTTGATCCAA
Source organism: Caligus rogercresseyi (assembly GCA_013387185.1). Lineage (NCBI taxonomy): Eukaryota > Metazoa > Arthropoda > Copepoda > Siphonostomatoida > Caligidae > Caligus > Caligus rogercresseyi. Next base: position 5,016,933 of record CP045895.1, on the reverse strand, counting down.
AGAGAATAGGCTAAGCACCCTCTGGGGAGTCATGTCCTCCTAAGCTTCCACTCCTTGCTCCATGCTTGATCCGAGGCGGTGTCACGATGAATTCTTCTCACAAATGTTGTCTACGACGGCACAGCCGGCAGGCCACTCATTAGGAATCCTGGATCCTCGGAAGATATTCCGGGAAAAAACACTCAAATTCCAATGAAAGAAGGAAAATTACTCTTTATTGTTTACATACGTTGTGACGTCAGTTTCTCTCTTCTGTTTCTATCTCACTGGGGAGTTATGAATTTCTCTAAAAAAGGGCAAAATAGAGAGGATTTAAAAAATAAGATCATTTGCTAATTTTGATAAAAAAGGCATTTTATGGAATAGTAAGCATATCAAATTAAAGCTTGATATTTTTTCTTCATATTCATATCAATTTTTAATGATGTAAGACTTTGAGTGAGTGAGGAGCAGTGAGGAACAGTGAGTCTCTAAGAGAAAAACCCTTCATGTTTCGTACAAAAAGACATTATATTGTTAACAGTTTAAATGTGTCCGTACGACGAAGTAAAAATTGTAATATGAGTTAATTGGATCTAAGCAGCTCTAATCACAATCATTGCTTTGATTGTTTCTTACTCAGTACCGTGTATGACCAAAATGGCTTGAATATAATAAATGCTAAAAAATTGAATCCATTTAGCTTGAATTTATCACAACTTTGAAAATGAATACAATATTTGGGAATCAGTGAAATATAAAACCTTGTATGAATTATGGTAAATTAGTCGACCGTTTTTTTTTGTTG